>SDVV010027685.1:0-12066 GCA_016164225.1 Gammarus roeselii | reverse complement strand
TATATATGTGTGTGTGTGTATGTAACAATGTCTACCCAGACATTACCGTGAAGTCTGAATCTTTTGCACTGGCCGAGAAGCAGTGTAGACCTGTTGATCCTAGCTTAAGTTACACGATGAAATCCCTTGCCTTGCATATTTCCTATTTCCCTCCAAAGTGTTTCTTACATTACATGACAGGAGACGTTAGCAAGTGTAAGTCATTGGAAGCATCCTGTTAAAATCAACGAAGCATCAATTGGTGGCCGGGTTCCAATAACAAGAAAGGGCCGTGTTTCACTCTCATAGCCACGAGTAACCATAAAAAGAATTGAACGTAGGGGAGGAGACTATAAATTAGTTAACAGCCTAAATTTATTTGGTTAGCCAATCAGGGTCAAGGATCTAAAATAACACGCCCCCTCAGGTCGACCAAACGGTTGAGTGGTTCTTCTATTGGTGGAGGATCATTTCATATGTATAAAAACAAGGCCCTCCCATATTTTTAGGAGTGCAGGGGTAAATTGAATGGGACCTCACACTTCATAACAGAACAGCTTGGGAGGAGGCAAGCCCGATTAGAACAGCGATTGAACACTCTGTGTGATACTTTGTTAGTATTATACTTTCATATTTAGATGCGTGTAATATTTCCTTCAGCGTTTATATGCGTTTCATAGGTTGTTTTTAACTGTGTGATACTTTGCTAGATAATAGTTGTATACTTTCATATTTAGACGCGTGTAATACTCACTGCAGTGTTTATATGTCCCTTTTTTCTGTATTCCCTACACGGTAGGGTTTTCCTACCTTTTTTTTGGTTTTCCTCTCCATTTACTTAACTGTTCCGTTCAATTTGATTATCTACTCTACACTTTTTCTTCCGTTATGTCTAATAATATCACAATCATAAATCACGCCCGTTTGAGAATCATCCTTTGTCCTGTACTTTGTTCTCAATTTGAAATTATATAATACAAATCACTTGTTATCATTTGAGCCGGCTCCACCTTTAAAGTATTTTAACAACCGTT
Source organism: Gammarus roeselii (assembly GCA_016164225.1). Classification (NCBI taxonomy): domain Eukaryota; kingdom Metazoa; phylum Arthropoda; class Malacostraca; order Amphipoda; family Gammaridae; genus Gammarus; species Gammarus roeselii. Next base: position 11,053 of record SDVV010027685.1, on the reverse strand, counting down.
AATAAAAGCTTACAACAGATCAGCTGCATGAAGACAAACAGTGGATCAACTGTTTGAAGACGAGCAGTGGATCAGCATTATGGAGACGAACAGTGGATCAACTGTAAGAAGACGAACAGTGGATCAGCTGTATGAAGACGAACAGTGGATCAACTGTAAGAAGACGAACAGTGGATCAGCTGTATGAAGTCGAACAGTGGAGCAACTGTGAGATGACAAACAGTGGATCAGCTGTTTCAAGACGAACAATGGATCAACTGTAAGAAGACGAACAGTGGATCTGCTGTTTGAAGACGAACAGTGGATCAACTGTTAGAAGACATAATAGTGGATCAGCTGAATGGAGACGAACAGTGGATCAACTGTAAGAAGACGAACACTGGATCAACTGTTTGAAGACTAACAGTGGATCAGCTGTAAGAAGACAAACAGTGGGTCAGCTGTAGGAAGACGAACAGTGGATCATCTGTTTGAAGACGAACAGTGGATCAACTGTATGTAGGCAAACAGTGGATCAGCTGATCTAAGACGAACATTGGATCAACTGTTAGAAGACGGACAGTGGATCAGCTGTTTGAAGACAAATAGTGGATCAACTGCAAGAAGACGAACAGTTGATCAGCTGTATGTAGACGAAGAGTGGATCAACTGTAGAAAGACGAAGAGTGGATCAGCTGTTTGGAAACGAACAGTGGATCAACTGTAAGAAGACGAACAGTGGATCAGCTGTATGAAGACGAACAGTGGATTAGTTGTGTGTAGACGAGCAGTGGATTAAATGTGAGAAGACGAAAAGCGGATCAGCTGTTTGAAGACGAACCGTGGATCAACTGTAAGGAGACAAACAGGGGATCAGCTGTAAGAAGACGAACAGCGGATCAGCGGCTTGAAGACGAACAGTGGATCAACTGGAAGAAGACGAACAGTGGATCAACTGTAAGAAAACGCACAGTGGATCAACTGTTAGAAGACGAACAGTGGATCAACTGTAAGGAGACGAACAGTGGATCAACTGTATGAAGACCAAGTGTGGATCAACTGTAGAAAGACAAACAGTGAATCAGCTGTTTGGAAGCGAACAGTGGATCAACTGTAGAAAGACAAACAGTGGATCAGCTGTTTGGAAGCGAACAGTGGATCAACTGTAAGAAGACGAACAGTGTATCAGCTGTATGAAGACGAGCAGTGGATTAAATGTGAAAAGACGAACTGTGGATCAACTGTTCGAAGACAAACAGTGGATCAACTGTAAGGAGACGAACAGTGGATCAACTGTGAGAAAACGAAACGTGGATCAACTGTTAGAAGACGAACAGTGGATCAACTGTAAGAAGACGACCAGTAGATCAGTTGTTTGAAGAAGTATAAACTGATTGAGAGAAGAACTTGATTCTGTCCGAGTGTTTCAAATATTTCTTGAAGTGACATCTGGACAGAAGACATTGATCATCTGACCTAGATCAATAAAAATGCACTAAATGGTGTCTAATAACGGAAAGAGTAAATGTTCTGTTTTAGGGAAAAACTATTGTTATCACATAGAAATAAGTGAAAGGCCCAAGTCACATTTAACCGCCAGGTATATGATTTGTACGTCATCTCACTCCAAATGGGTGACGCGGTGTGCATGGTACATGTAAGCAGAAGCGTGAACGGGAGCAAGGAAACATCCCATGAAGCAATGCGACTTGTGTCATGTGTATTCGTCTGACCTTGATAAAGAATCATTGTTAATCCATTGCCCTAAGGTGATAAGTTGTAATGTGGAGGAAAATGAATGCCCCTCAGTCTGCAATCCAAGGCTTGCTTGCAATACTTGCAGAGGCAATAAAACGACAGGATAGTTTGTGCTGAACGAAATCATTGATTTGGACAAAGTGTGCACAGATCTCCCTCCAATGCCAGGTTTGAGTGGCACAGGATGTTTGGAAGATCCTTCAGATGATTTTGTAGCAGGTGTGATGCCTATTTTAAATGTGCGCAAGGAATTATGCGTAATGCGTCGTCACCAAAGTGTAACAATCAGTGCTGATGACGCCCGTAAAGACCAAAACGACGGAAAGGCGATTAGCCATCGCAAGGTGAAAGAAGTGTTGAGAGGCCTGGTCCCAATAAAAACTGTGAATGGGAAAATAATGAAAATGACCCAGAAGAACAAAAACAAGACGTGGTACCTACAGTGAAAAGCTTGGAACACTGGAAATGTTATTAAAAAACAAATGTAGTTATGGAGTGTCAGCGGACGGATGCGGCATTATCCCTCCAAAACGTTGCAACACGTTCATGAATTTGGGAAGGTACGGATGCAAAAAATCTAAACTTACTCTGCTGTAAATAATTCCTTCCAAGAGCGTGTGATGACTCGTATCGTCATATAAGTGTGATTGGCTGCATATTGGATAAACAAGAAAACTACTGGAGAACCAGTAAAATCAACAAAATAAACCTGAACAGGAGAGGCGATGTTATCACCCTCCACACAGTTATAATTCTCAAGGTCAGGTAGCTGGTGCTGTCAATAGGATATGAAACGTCAATTCGAGCTATCAAAAATAACAACCCCAACAACAACGTTGTTGGTCGAGGCGGCAGGGGCAACATACGTCTGTACTATATGCGCCAGAAATAGGGTGTTTTTGGATTTTGTTTCCGATATCCCTGCTTAGAGATTGTATGTTTCTTAGCATGCATATATATACACGGTTGTTTTTTCTAGGTCTAGGAAAAGCAGATTTATTTATACACATGCTTAAAAACGTACAGTTGCCATGCAGGGATATCGAATACAAAACCCAGAAATACCCTATTTCTGGGCGTTTATAGAAACAAGTGATGATAAGCGTTTCAAAACCATGTCCAACGGTTTCCTCCCGTATCATCCATGAATAATCAACCCCGTCACGGTGACCTGTGCAAGGCCGCCACCTGATGACAGACGCAATTGTTGTGATGATCGTGAGTTTTACTGTAGCGATAAGTGGCCATCATCACTACTGGGCTGATCCTCGAGATCAATCACCACACATGCTTAGACCCGAAATTGAGCAAACAAGATATACTGGTCTTGGATTAAAGGCTTCTAGATTATGATTAATTTGTGGAAACAAACAAGATGCATAGAAGAAAACTTTTTTAGAAATGCACGTGAAGCTCCAAATTGCCACTGTAAGTCAAAGTCCCCGTCCAGAGAGCCGCGAACGCACACGTGACAGGAGAAATAAACGTTCGAAAAACAATCAAAAAGAATCATTTGGAAGAGAGGCCTCTTGAATTCACAAAGCCTTCACGACATCAGCTGATATGACAAAATAAAGTTGATCCACGACATCTTATACAATAGTGATTCACTCTTTACTGGGCTGACGGAGACACACCTAAATGAAAAGGTTTCATCGTCCGATTGTTGAAAATTACACTTTGTTTAGAAGCGATCGTAGGAATAAACAATTTGGTGGTGTTGCAATCTGAGTGAGATGGTTTTGGAAGCGGTGAAGTGTTCAAATCTTTCAATGATGATAGTGAGTGTCTCACTGTAAAAATGAAAAAAAAAAACATAGAAACGAAATCATTATATTGCAGAGGCCACCAAACTCGGAGGATGCACAGTTTGAAATGCACATGAAATTCTACAGACACAAATGCCAAATATTGATCAGGCTGAATTAAAAATCTTTCTCTGTGGGGATTACCTTTCTATATCAGATGGCTAAATAATGATCAAGAGGCGGCACCTGACAGCTATATGATTAGCACTGGTAATAACAAAGCTGTGTCAAATGAAGCTTAGACTTTGTCCAATTAGAAAATAAATGCGTTCTTACACAAATAATTGAAAAACTGACTCGAAGTAAATTTTTTTGTATCTATTGGTTATAAATTCATTAGAGTAACTTAAAACAGTGAAATGATCAGTGCTTTTAGATCATAATGTTATAGAAATGAGTCTTGAAGCAGACATTTTGAGACGGAACACTGAAAATGAAAAATTTGTTTCGAGAACATGACTTTCCGGCAATTGAACTTCTACAGTGCATCCAATAAATTTAGGTAAATATCCATCAAACGCTGTTCAATATTGGTTGGAAACAACTCCTTGATCAGACAAACAGAGTGGAGGAAGCAAAAAATAACTTTGATGACGTACTGTTGCAGGTGTGTTAACTTAGATGACGTACTGTTAGAGGTGTGTTAACTTTGACGATGTCCAGTTGCAGGCGTGTTAACTTTGATGATGTACTGTTGCAGGTGTGTTTAGTTTGATGATGTTCTGTTGCAGGTGTGTTTACAACATGCGCGAATAAGAAGAATAACAAACCAAAGACGCAATTATTATTCATAGAGGAACCTCATAGACGCAGAAAAAATGTACGATATTGTTTCAATTGAAAGTGGATAACAGTTTCACGTGGCCAAGATAGAAGAGAAAAGGACAAGAATGCCATTGAAAACAATACTGAAAATGTTAGGGTTTTCTTTGCTTATATACGAAGACAGCATTTGGTGGGAGTATTTTGTGGAAGTGTGCATGCATATCTTCCTACCTGTCGTATGTTGTTCGTGCAGCATGCCCTCTGTATTCATCGTCTCATTGGGTAATTGCCCATGGTTGATTCCCAAGGTCATCTCCCCCTGCATGGCATGCGAGGCAAGAGTGACCAAAATAGCTTCTCTTTTTATTCACCATAATAATATACGGAACACCCGTACAATATACAATGAGAAACAATGGAAGCACGGGTACCGAAGAGCGGGGTTCGGAATTCGATATGGGAGGGTGGGGAGTAGATGGTATGGAGAGGGGTAAGGGCAGACTCTATGGACTTGGTTAGGGAACAAGATATATACACATATGAATGTTATGCAGATGAACTGGTTTTTAGCATTTCTAGGATCTGATTGGTAGAGAATATAATGAAGTTTGTGAGCTGAGCAGCGATATTAGCCTCGATTCTATTGAGCGAGGAGAGAGTGCTTTATTGAAGCCCGTGCCCAGCTGATACCTGTTGAGATCTTCAGGTTACAGAATTCTGTGACTGCATTCAGGGATGCCTGGCGGATATAATGATTCGTAACTTACCACACAGTGCTTTAAGTCCATTAGCACTTACTTGAATTCGTTCAATATTCGTGTAATTACTTAACAAGCAGAAGATATTAAATAAGTTGCTTGTGATCTTGAAACAGTCTCGAACTATTTATTCCATTTTAATTTTATCATTGAGGACAATTTTCTTCAATTGGCATGGAAGGAGGACTGTAACTTGCGATTCGATGGCATTCCTAACAATAAATATTTCTGCTCTAAAAGTGTTTAGATTGTAGACCTTTTCAAATGAATTGAGCACGCTTCCTTGGAAGAATTTTTTTCCACGAATCACAGACCAAACTTCGAACACACAACAAGTCAGCCACTTCGTTAGCTTTTCATGAATCACAGACCAAACTTCGGACACACAAAAAGTCAGCCACCTCGTTAGCTTTCCATGAATCACAGACCAAACTTCGAACACACAACAAGTCAGCCACCTCGTTAGCTTTCCATGAATCACAGACCAAACTTCGAACACACAACAAGTCAGCCACCTCGTTAGCTTCCCATGAATCACAGACCAAACTTCAAACACACAAAAAGTCAGCCACCGCGTTAGCAATCCACGAATCACAGACCAAACTTCGAACACACAACAAGTCAGCCACCTCGTTAACTCAGCCGCAGTGACAACTTCAACTCAACCTTATCTCAATGTTAAATGCAGGATAATTATTTTTTCCGACTGTTTCTTCTAACCATCCTTACTTGTACGCGTGATTAGAGTCTTGCTGGTGTTCGCCATTCCTAGCCTATGCTGCATGCTGTGGCTGGGTCGCCTCTGCCAGATATTAAGCATTCACGAGGCATGCAGCGGAAAGTTGTCAGCGCCGTTAAGGCCTCGTTAGGATAAGCTTGGTGCTCTCAACACGTCGTAAAACCGGCCAAATGTCGGCAGCAGTTCAGGTTCTTGTGGCATTGCCATGCAATAACAAAATAAAAGCCAAAGAAAACATTATCGAACCATGAAGTTAATTCTTACGAATAACGCCTGTTCCGTCGAAGAGTTCACATATTTTAACCGTGGCTTAAGATATAGAGCCCGTTATTATTCTAATTTAAGAAAGTGAATCAAATAGGGAGCGAAATGTTAGTTTCTGATGATGACGTGCGTACGCCCGTGCAGTGGTTTATCGTGCACCCGTTAATTTGTCCTCCACATGAAAAAATGTCACCTTGGATTTGCCGCCATGTGACAGTCCCTTTTGTTTGTACGCCGCTTCACTTAGAATGTATCCCGTTGAGTCCCGCTGCTCAACTTAACAACATTCAATGGTCAGTACTGCAAACAGACTAGTTGTTCTTAAGTACAATTGTTCCATGACGTCACTAGGCGATAACACTACGCTGTTTTATAGTAACGAGCTTTAGCTTTCTCAAGGACACACTTACTCATGAACATGACTGCTGAGACATCTCAGCCGTTGGCCGTATCATGACTAACTCATGATCATGACGGCGGAGTCATCTCAGCTGTCGGCCTTACCATGATTAATTCATGACCATGACTGCTGAGTCATCGCAGCTGCTGGACTTATCACGACTAAATCAGGACCATGACGGCTGAGTCATCTCAGCTGTTGGCCGTATCATGACTATTTCATGATCATGACGGCTTAGTCATCTTAGCTGTTGGCCTTAACATGACTATTTCATGATCATGAATGCTGAGTCATCTCAGCTGCTGGCCGTATCATGACTAACTCATGATCATGGCTGCTGAGTCTTCTCAGCTGTTGGTCTAATCATGACTATTTCATGATCATGACGGCCAAGTAATCTCAGCTCTTGGCCGTAACATGACTAATTCATGATCATGACTGCTGAGTCAACTTAACTGCTGGACTTATCGTGACTAAATTATGATCATGATGGCTGAGTCCTCTCAGCTGTTGTCCTCACCATGACTATTTCATGATCGTGACGGCTGAGTCATATCAGGTTTTGACCTTATCATGACTATCTCATGATCATGGGGCTGAGTCATCTCAGCTGTTGGTCAGATCATGGGTTAGTCATTGGGATACTGAATTAAGTAGCACTATAAAGCGCAGTGTTATGGCCCAGCAGCCTGACGGATCAGTCCCAGGCGAGCACGAATAGAATGCTTGCCGTACCGTCCATAAAATGCAGTAAAAGTTGATACGTGAATTCAACGAGATACATTTTAAGAGAATCAGCGTATAATGAGGAAGGAAATACCACTTAGGCCTAAGTCCAAATGAGCGCTTTTTGAATGGGAATCCCTACTCAATGTTAAGTTAAAAGGTCACGCGCATTACTGAAATTTTGGCATCACTTGTTTATATTTTCATGACAGACGTTCACTTCATTCAAGACGTCAATCGCTTGCGTCATCGTCAGGCAGCCTAGCGACCGTCATTGGAGTTCTATAGATGCTGGCAATTAGGTTTTTTGCGTTTTGTTTTCGATGGCCCTGCATTGAAATGGTATTTCAAGGTTTCAATATACACATAACTGTTTCCACTTGTCCTAGAGGTAGCAGTCATGTAAATAAGTATACTTACAAACATACAATCTCCATGCAGGGATATCAAAAACAAAGCAATGAGACCCAATATTTCTGGCGCCTATAGTACCTGAAGAACACAGGTACACGGGTAACTTGCAAATCCTCGACGCATGACCGAAAACTACTTAAACAAATCAGAGAAACATTAGTTATAAATCATGCACGTAAATAAATAATATCAATCAGAAGTAGTATATATAACGTCAAAACGCGGATTTCGTCCGGTCTACGGGAATTTGCACATAACATTTCACCGGGGTATTGCATGCACCTTGACTCACCGAGCGTACATGACTGTATGTTACCCCCCGCTCCCCGTTCGCGCAGAAACGGGGAGCGGGGGGCGGAGGGTACCGGAACTGGTTTGGTGCCCGAGTCAGCTAACGGACAGGGGGAGGGGGGAGATCGGAAGGGGGGAAGGAAGGAGGAACAGCGGGATGGAAGCAGTCTTGCGGCCTTGATTGGCAGTTTTTATATTTAAAACATTTTAAATTTTAGTGTATTTATGATCTTCATTGTATTTATATATGTTTTTTTCTTTTTTAAATGGTTCTATTGGGGTATAATTGGTCCCTAATTGTTGCTCGTTATATATATTTATTCGGTTCTGGTAGGATTAGCATTATTCCAAATTTCTGGTGGGGCGGGGCGTAGAGATCCCCTAGGCAAGAAGTTGGATGCGCTCCTGGAAAATTATGTGAGTTTGCTCTTACCTGTTCCTTGTCATATAAGTTTGTTTCCGTGACACATTTGCTACGTTGTGAGTGTATATATCGTTATATATTTATGTATGGATTATAATTCTACATTTTTTATGTGGACATATACGTGTATTTTCTTATCTAGTTGGGGTATAATTGACTCAATCGATGCTTGATTGGTGGGTTCATAGCGGTGGGGGGTTGGGATATTTGTGTATGTTATGTTGATTTTTCACAATATATTCTTTTATTGGATTAGTGTGGTAGACATGTCTTATAACTCAATTTGCAGCCTTAGTGTGCGAACTGCCCTGTTTGTACCAGCTTGAAGGTAGGATTGCAGGCAAGGTTCTGTGTTTTTCCATCTATTTATAACATATGTATATATTATCTATAGGAATAGTATGGATTATTAGTATGATTATTGGCGAGATGAAGAATGTATTGTGGGATGATGCTGTTTCTTCGTTACGAGATTCTTTCTACCCCATATTGCATTATCCAGTTTTGAAACAGTTATATCAGTGTTCCATTAACGCGGTGTTCCAATAGCGAAAATACCTGAACGATATGGATTTACTGTAAGTTAAAATATTATGTTATGTATACTTAGTAAAGATCGATTGATTTATGTTAAATTTGCGCTGTTTTTGGAATTTCGATCAGTTAACTCATACAGTTTTAGGCATTTTAGGGTATTTTAGGCTTGCAGCTTCCACAGTATTTCAGGCATAATAGGGTCAGTTGTTGCATCATTGTGGTATGACACATCTGTTTCGATTTAGCCGGAGTTACTTTAGTTGAAAAGATGTTAATTTATCCCTGTTTTGGATAGAAGTTGTGGCTAATTTCAGTAGATTTTTGTATGTACTATCCCGTATTTACTATAGGTTTCAGTTACGTCGCCTGCATGTCTTGGTATCTTATTCACATTTCTTGTTTGTTTGGTTAAATGATAGTTCATTCTCATTTATCACGTTTTTAATGTATGTTTTGGGTATGGTTGAGAATTAATCTTCTTGCTTTGTTTTATCTCGGGAGTTTTAGTATAGGTCTTTTTGTTTTGTAGGTTCTCTGTTGAATTTCCATCTTCAATGCAATCTGTTGGTTATTTAATTCAATTTAGGATATATTACGTATGTATCTACATTATAGATCATTATTTCAGGTCTAATTTAGTTACATATTGTTCATTTTTAGTGTTTTACATATCATCTTTCATCCTGATACAATATTTGACGTAGTTATTATAGATTTAGAACAGACGATTTGCTACAAATTTGGTATTGCTGTTAGGGTATTGTATATTTATTGTACGACCATTCCTCAATATTTAGGAGGAGTTAGAGAGTCCCCTAGGCATAAGTTAGTTCTGATTATGCTTGTTTGAGTGAATGGACCGATTTATTAGGATGGATACCATAATGTAGTACAATTTTTATGTGAATTATAGCAGAGTAGAGAACCTTATTTAGCTATTTTATATATGTTCCTGATGTTATGTTTTTTTCCACGAGAATCATAGGAATGCATGTTCAAGAGGTAAGTCCGTACTGCATCTTTGTGGAATTTTCGTCATTGATCCCTAGCAAATGTGTAATTTAACGTTTAGATGATAATTTACTGGATGGATGGGTCCTAGTGTAGAGGTGGTTTATACTCTTTGGTCGTCATTTTGGAGTTCATCCATGTTCAACGTGGATTATGTACGTTCTTGTAGACGTCGATCTTGAGTTTCATGGGTTTGTTAGTTAGGTTATGCGACAAGCTACTCATCGTTGTAGTGTTTTACTTAAGTCATCAGTAAACAGAACCCCAGCTTTTTGTGGCCACACACTCTCTGAGACTCATTCTTGACCACTGTACATATGTCTAGATTTTGGTTATGTCCAGGATGTATCTCTGTTCGAAGCTGTTCAGAGACGATGGGTTAACAGATGCAAGGTACGTCTGTGGTTGATTGCTGAGAAGTGACCTAGTAAAGCATTATAGAAATCATTTTTATGACACAGTAGGCTTGGATTTGTACTCCCAGAGGCATATCATCAGTTAGGTCTAGGAATTTATTATAGATTTGAATGGTATGATAGTATAAAATAACATTTTTCACATTAACTCAGCGTTAAATGTCAGTTATTTTCGGTATGGCTGTTATGTTAGCATACGGTCTTAGTCATGAACCAGATCACGTCGGATATTGGAGTAGGATTCATCATCTAGGTGCGGTAGGATACACCGTATATAATAGTTAATCGTTGTTGCTTAGGGTAGAGTAGAAAATCTTATTTAGCTATTTTTTTAGATGTTGGTGTATATTTTGATTTGATATCATAGGAATGTATCTGTATTCGATATAAATTTGCCTATTTTCATGGGATGTTGGGTATAAAATACGCTTACTTGGATGTAATGATTAAAAAATTTGGTGTGTTTCCCCTCTCGACTTTGGATTTGGGTCCGGTTCCATATTACCTTGGAGAACTATTCTACCGGATTTGTGTTCAGTGATAGTGTTGAAATTCTTCAATATTTGAATGTACATCTCAATTATGTTATCCAATCGCAGGTCTTTGCTAGATGCTTATTCCCGCAAGTCTTACTTGTATAAATGTTTGTATTTCGTTTGCAGTTTAGACACTTAGAAGTTTTTGATTAATTCAGACTTTTGTTATGAGACTGCGTTCCCATTCAGAATATTTGACTTTTTCGACCATTCACCAGATCCACTTT
>SDVV010027684.1:0-12066 GCA_016164225.1 Gammarus roeselii | reverse complement strand
TTCATTGAGTGAAATCCCGAGGAGGCGTGACTCATCGATCAAAAGGTTCAAGGCTTTCGGGACTTAGAACATCGTCTGCGGAGACTTTTGTATGACATAGCCTCCCAATTTGACGTACCTCTAAGTTAAAGATTACTGCTGAACAAGCAATAACACACCAATTTAACCATAAGGCCAAATATTTTATCTTGGTCCTGACGATTGGCTGATCAATCCCCTCATTGAAAGATCATTTCGTTCGTTTTCTTGAAAGGTTTTATTGTAGCCTCGGCGTACTTCTTGTTTGTCGCAGGTTATTGCATCAGCTCGCCACCTGCGGGCCTGGCACAGCCCACACATGTAACCTGCGCGCTACTTAACATTTTGATATCGCTTAGGCAACGCGTCATCGTTCATTGAGTTGAGAGCTCGTTCGTTCGTTGAGTTGAGAGCTCGTTCGTTCGTTGCGTTGAGAGCTCGTTCGTTCGTTGAGTTGAGAGCTCGTTCGTTCGTTAAGTTGAGAGCTCGTTTGTTCGTTGAGTTGAGAGCTCGTTCGTTCGTTAAGTTGAGAGCTCGTTTGTTCGTTGAGTTGAGAGCTCGTTCGTTCGTCGAGTTGAGAGCTCGTTCGTTCGTCGAGTTGAGAGCTCGTTCGTTCGTCGAGTTGAGAGCTCGTTCGTTCTTCGAGTTGAGAGCTCTTACGTTCGTCGAGTTGAGAGCTCGTTCGTTCGTCGAGTTGAGAGCTCGTTCGTTCGTCGAGTTGAGAGCTCGTTCGTTCGTCTAGTTGAGAGCTCGTTCGTTCGTCGAGTTGAGAGCTCGTTCGTTCGTCGAGTTGAGAGCTCGTTCGTTCTTCGAGTTGAGAGCTCGTTTGTTCATTGAATTGGGAGCTCGTTCGTTCGTTGAGTTGAGAGCTCGTTCGTTCGTTGAGTTGAGAGCTCGTTTGTTCGTTGAGTTGAGAGCTCGTTTGTTCGTTGAGTTGAGAGCTCGTTCGTTCGTTGAGTTGAGAGCTCGTTCGTTCGTTGAGTTGAGAGCTCGTTCGTTCGTTGAGTTGAGAGCTCTTTAGTTTTTTCACTGAGTTTAGAGTGTTTCGTTAAACAAACAACTTTCCCAGTTACGAAAATTTGACCAAAGAAATCCGGCTCTTCAGCGATGTTCATAAAGGGGGTGTACATCTGTGCGCGCATTAATGACATATTTCCGGTTTACAATTCAAATCCAATAATGTTTTGTTTTAATTCAATTCACTTGTTATGGACACTGCTTCCTCGTATTCCCTACAACCAATTATATCAACGAAGATCAACGTCATTCGCTGAAGTGACGCTCAAGACTTGCATGGCAAGTGATCAGCGATTATTGACGTAGTGCCACCATATTTGAACCATCATTAACTCATGAGACCTGGTGAGGGAGTTCCAGCCAGTCCAATTGCACCGCTCTCCGTTCAAATGGAAAGGTTCAGTGATGCAGTTCATTTGATGAAATTTTGATATATGAAAAGAAAATGTAATCAGGCGAAACGTGATACGTATTCGCTCCTAGGGTTCGTACATCCATGTTTGTCAATGAAAGAATTAGTCTTACGATGGGTGATCAACGTGGCATACTTACGTCCAAATTGAGAGTCAAAGTAGACTTCTGCTTGGTGCCAAAAATGAGCGAATACCAGAAGATGCTTCCAGCTCCATCCAAAAGACATCCTAAGGAAATTCGACTGATCGTCGTAACTTGCTGTCCTGGACGTAACTTTGACCGACCGTGTCTCCTGCTGTTTCTCCTTAATTTCAATATTATCATAGCTAAAGATATTGCAGAAATTTCGTGAATAATATTTGAGGGCTTCGACGACGACTTCGTAAATTGAAGCAAAGTAGGGATAACGTTAGATGGAAGCAGCCGGCGTGTTTTGGTCGTGGCGATTGGCTGAACAATCCCCTCAGCAGCTGCATGTGCGGGTATATATGTGATTAGGAACAGCGAACACATGCCATCTCCAATCTCTGAACTCCAAGCATTGCATGTTATAGCAATCGTCCATGCCATAAAGGGAAAGGAACAGTGCAGTTGTGTTTGAGGTAATCTTGGTATATATGATACATCCAAAAATGATGTTTTACTCATATACGGTCAGTAAGAAGAAGTTCGCATCATACCTAGATTTAGAGAGATTTTAACTACAACGTCACAACAATTCGTCTTTCCCTGCAACGTAGATCGCCGCTCAGTTCTGGACAACCATTATTTGAGATTGTTAGACTGGAACTCATCCACTTCTTGCTGGATATGGGACCAATTATTCAGGTCTCTGTTATAGGCATCTGAAAAGGATCGCGAATCCTTTTTTGTATTACAGTCAAACCACCGTGCATGATACGATTTGTTATATTCCTGCCAACATTAGAGGTAAGATGATCGTTCAGATGTGTAGTTGCTTTCGCTGCTTGTTGCTGAAATGTTTGCTAAAATGTAAATAATATTATCGAAACTTGTATGTGTTCGAAACTTGTATGTAGCAAACAAACCTCACAGAGGTTTGTTTGCCCTGCATCACCTACCATCCAACACTCGGCCTCTATCACAAGGTTTGCTTCCCTATTCCTGCGTCACTTGCCATCCAACACTCGCTATTATTGGTATACTTTGAAAAATCTCGGTATTTTGATTTGCACTAAGAAGACCACCGCACAATAATGTTTTTTTTTCTGACTATATATCAGCGAATGAAAATATACACGACGTTTGTTCACTAAATGTGCTTCCGCCAACCCGCTGTTCGGAAATGTGCATTCTATTCGTTTCAGAAAATGCGCATTCCGGAAGTGAGCATTCCGAAATTGTGCATTCTGAAAATGTCGATTCAGAAAGTGTGCAATCTGAAAATGTGCATTGAGATAAAAATAGACTGGCTCATTATATGTGTGCATTAATTAGACCATCAACATTTATCCACGTAATAAAGTGCAATGCTGGAAGGAAGAAGTGTGAATTCAGGAAACACCTTTCAGTGAGATAAATGATACATCAAACATACAAGTCTGATTTTCTTGATGGATATAAACTAACAAAAAGCAAGACATTTTGAATAGGTTTTGCATGCAGGACCATTTTTTTATATCTTGTCTAACAATAGGAATTATAAGGCTTATTAATATAAGAAATTCGTGAAAGAAGCATAATCAGTTTTAGGTTAAGAATATTCTTAAGCCAAATAATTATATCATCGACGATCAGAATGGATCAGCATGATGTTACAATGTTCATAATAAATGAACATGTGCTTTTGAGCGTCCTCAATCTTCTATTCAGTCGAGGCAATTGGAGACCTTCTTCTTCCTTCTGAACATCCAGGCAATGCACACGTTTAATGCACGCTTTTCAATGTACATTTCATTAACTCCAGAGATGGTTAGTGCACAGGGAATGTACGTGCAACAAAAGACGAAAAGGTCGGGCTTACGGACATTCACAAGCGACGTTGAAGTAGGCATTGTAGTGCACGGTTATTTTTCTGAGGAAAGTGGTTCCTCAGAGCCACAGTCTTCCGCTCCCCTATGTTCAGTCCTATTTATCGATTCAACAGTCCTTCCTTCCTTCCTGGAAAATTCCATCCCGTGAACCTATATATCATTTTTCCTCTGTCTCTTTTCCCGTTTCTATTCCAATGCAGCAGGATATGTCATATTTCCAGAAGTGTGATGAGAACGCCTCATCGCGCCGAGCACAGTCCTGATGTAGTCCCTCGAAGTAGAGTCATTACACATTGGAAGGGGAATTTTCCCTACGTTGTACTGCTTAGGGAATAACAATTCATACGGAATTGTTTAACAGTATGTTAATGTCACGACGGTTGCTACCCACCGTGCACCATATATTGATGTGCCGTCCGTAAGCAGATAAATGATAAATTGAAATGATGTTCTATCCCTTTTAATTCTACTATGCGAATGCTGCACATAAGAAGGGGAGTGTATCACAAATATTTATAAAAATGAATCCTAGACGTAGCAAACTTTGTGAGAAAGATGAAATTGCAATGTCTGGTCAAAAACATTTCTTCAATCGCAAGACAAATAACAGTTACGATACGATCACACATATGCCAACCTAAATATATCCGAACAACACACACAATCGCACAGAGATCCAAAATGAAAAAAAAAATACATTCCGTGTGTTATTGTTGTCGAGGTGAGAAGTGTGCACAACCACAGTCGCAATTCTGAGCCCAGGAAGTGGTCTGTATGAATATGACCACTATTCACTCCTCTCACCCAGTCTTAGTCGTGTTCGGAAACTGGCATCACTGTATAAATCACTCCAATAATAATGTTAATACCAAAATAGTTCGTGTAGGGGCAAATCGGGAAAATCAAATGACGGAAAGCTTGTTATTTAACAATTATGATCGTAACTGAATGACTTCGGCACCCTATATCCTTTCTGCATTTAACATAATGCAGGAAGTGGGCATTTTAACATTGCATTTATCAATTATATGATTTATAAATCAATGCATTTATCAATTGTAAACAATTATTTGATCTATGTAGAAATTGTACTTTGTCGTACAACGCTGTCATAGACAACCGTTTAGATAATGTTGTTATACAAAAAGTATTAAGAAAAAGAATCAGTCCATGCGTGTGTAGTTTGAGTACCAGAGCCTAGCTTCCACACTGACATTTGTCTTGTTTATTATTGAACAGAATCACTGACCATCAAGGAGTCTTAGTTAACAGGATCCTGTTTGCTGCCACTTAATTACGATGGCAATTTTTAAAAGGATAAATTATTGCTACTAAAATATTTGACAGGTAATTTCTTACTCTATTATTGATTATACTTGACAAGATTTA
Organism: Gammarus roeselii; assembly: GCA_016164225.1. NCBI lineage: Eukaryota > Metazoa > Arthropoda > Malacostraca > Amphipoda > Gammaridae > Gammarus > Gammarus roeselii. The sequence goes on along the minus strand of SDVV010027684.1, from coordinate 7,234 downwards.
ATGTAAGACACGGTTGAAAATGACCTTATATTGTGGAGAAAATATTAAAATACTGTACGTAACTATACGTAGCATTTAACATGAGTCACATTGCAAAACCTTTATTGCCACTTTTTGGTAGTTTCAAGCATTAGAAGTACTACCACGATTTAAAGTAACTCTCTCGATCCGAGCTCGAGCCTGGCCCGTTCTAGACTGCAAGGACCAGCCACAGATAAGCCCGTGCTCTAGACCCTCTTCGAGGTGCTGGAAATGAAGCAATCCAAGGCTCCCTAAAGATCATCCTGTTACGAACACTGTATTATATGGAGGCCGTTTGTGAAATAGGGGGCGTCTCCGAAACCATGACGGACGCCAAATCAGTGGAACTGATAACGGTGAGGAAACAAACCCCTGAACAACATGAGAACAAAGTCATCTCGAGGGTTGATGATCCAGCAACAACTGGTGTGTCCGGTGTTGACAGCCAGCAACAACTGGCGCGACGATGTTGATAACCAGCAGCCACTGTCGTGTTTTTCGTTGTTTGCAACCAGGATCAAACCACATCGTCATTTGCGCCGCATCCTGTGTTATATCTTCAGAATATGAGGCCTTTGCCTACTTTATCACGCCATCCCGTGACGATACTGTACGAATAGCCTGGAGATAGTAGTGCCCTCGTTTTATCCCTAGAGGGAAGAGATGAGGTGAAACGAGTCGTGAAGAGAGCAGAGATGGACATGGAAAATAGGTGGGGTTGGAGGTTTTGCGAAACTTCACGGAAATTCAAGAGAATATTCGTGAAAATAATGATGATGATACTTTTGATTAGATCTCATACATACATGCATACATTTAGATGAAATCATTCCCATTGTTGTGGAATATGATTGTGCAAGAATAGAAAAATGTCGAATATCTATGCATAATATCTAACAATCAAAACAGCTGAACAAATATTGCATTAAATTATGGATATCAATTTCATATTGACCGTAATCGGTATACAATATCACTCACATATTGGTCACAACATTTACGTTCACTGTTTAGGATTCACAATAGGTCATATAATAAGTAATTATTTGATGAAGGTTCATAACTCAATAACCAATTGTACAATATCGCAAAACATACACACCTTTAAATCAACCATTGATGAACGTAAAAGGTAATTTAGACAATTTGGAAGCGGGATACATAACAGAAATCGTATTCATATAACCTCAAATTTATGGATACGGCGCGTGGAGAAAATAACATGAGGGAACACGCGATCGGGTTGGAATAAAAAAACAGTAATGCAAGGTTGTGTGTTATGGGTACTAATCTGATATATTCCGCATGATAACACAAACGAATAATTTAAGGTGATGGGATGTAATAGATGAAAGGTGCTACACGATACAAATGACCAGTTGTTGCTCAACGTAAAAGATAAGTTGAACATTTTGACAAGTATCGTAGACTATTGAGTATGACTGATTGTCTGACATCGCTATGGGTAGCAGTTTGTCAGGTGATTATTGGAGGGAGAAAATTTGCGGCCATTACTATAAAGAGGAGGTACAGGATGCGGTTTGGGGGAAGAGAAACAGAATAAGTTCCTGTTCTGGAATGCCTTGCGTTGGAGGGCATTGTGGGGTGCGGAGCAACGGTAATCGAATGCTTAGTGAGGGTGCTAATGTGTCCCTCGTGTCGGGTGTGGTGTCGATTGAATCGGTCAGTTTACGCAAGGTTTCGCATAAATAACGTCGTGGAAAACAAAAATTAATGTAGCATCTCTTAGGTTATTGTTGGTTGTGTGTGGTTGGTAGTTGTACTGATCAGTGCTCTTCGAATGGATTAGAGAAAAGACAGTTGGGATGATCGGCGAAGGGCAGTGTGACTTTAGAAGTGGGAGAGGGCGTGTTGATCAGGTTTCTGCAGGGAGACTTTCTGTGCCTAGTATCTTAAAAAGTAAAATTTAGTGTTCTGGCCTTCATGGATCTGGAAATAACCTAACTTAGGGTCGACAAGGGGGCGTTCTGGAGAATGTTGCGGTTGTGTGGAGTATGTGATAGTATGTTATTTGGGAGTCTGAGTTTCTAAATTGGAAGCCAAACGTGATGCAGAGTAAAGGAAGCGAAGTCAGTAATTGATTCCCAGTGAGAGTGACACTAACACTGCGACACATTATGCTCCCCTGGCTGTGCAATGTAGATGGAAGCGATTGAATTGTATCGAGGATTTTAATTGATGGGACCAAATGAAGGGAGTTTGCAATCGAATCAGTCTCTCTTTTAGTATGATGCGTCAATGATGGCAAATACGGAGAAGAAGTTGTGTAGTATGGTGTTGGTGATCGGTTGGTGTGTGAGAAATCAGGAAGAGACGAGTAAATGCGGGTAGGAGTGAAGTAACGAACAGTTTCAGCTGTGATGATGCGACCGGAATCGTATAGCCCATTATGAATTGAGAATTGCTGGACAAAGTTCACTTGTTACAGTAGCTATAAGGCTTAGTTATACTCATACAGAATAAACGATGTCTGATCTTCCGTGGTATCAGATTCTAGGATTGATCCACAAAAAATAGTTGTATTGGGCGAGGTATGGTGGTTTACGTTTAGGCCACATCCTATTCATCTAAAATCAAAAATCTGCTCTGTCACCTACCCTCATCAATATGGATATAGTGTGATGAAGCTGCTCAGCGCCTGACAAAAGACGATCTCAGTCGAGCTGTCGAGAATTTTCCACGGTATATCAAAACTTTGTGTCATCAATTTGGAAGCTCATTCCGAAGTCGATTCGTAGTGTCGAGTAGGTTTTTATTAAAACATAAAATTTGGGATCAGCATCTTTTACTTTCTACCCGGTATGAAAAGTGATGGATGTTAATTTTCTTTGTTTGCAGCCTACGTTTAAAAATTTACACTTCCATCACCAAATTTGGCTAATCTGATTTGTTCGTGTGTAGGTCAGATAAATGATAATTGAATTTCAAGTCTCAAACTGTTCATCTTCACAATTGGTATTAATTTATTTTTTTGAACAATTACAAGCAATAACCTTAGGAAATATTGATTGCTCAAGGAAATAGTAAAATTTAAGAATGGTTGAGAGCGTAGGACGAAGAATGTTTGAACATGTTGTATTTGTGGCGATCGGGCGAAAAAGGCTCTTCAAGCAAAACAAATATACTGATGCTCTCACGAATGTCCAAATTGTTTCTTTCATAAAAGAAATACTTGAAAAGATTTCAGTTTTCTCTGACTCAAAAAATTCAATGAAATTAACGATTAGTGGTCGTAGTTATGTTTTTTTTTAAATTTCCAGCCGTTCTAACATTGATCACTAGCTTTGAAACAGTATACCATAGCATTCGAAATATAAATGTATGACAACTTCATCAATTAAAATTCACATAACTTTCTCTGCATATCCTTATTTTATTCTTCTTCCCAAATTGAATTCAATGCGGTTGAACTACACCAGTGAATCAATTAAAATTAAAATTCACATAACTTTCTCTGCATATCCTTATTTTATTCTTCTTCCCAAATTGAATTCAATGCGGTTGAACTACACCAGTGAATCAATTAAAATTAAAATTCACATAACTTTCTCTGCATATCCTTATTTTATTCTTCTTCCCAAATTGAATTCAATGCGGTTGAACTACACCAGTGAATCAATTAAAATTAAAATTCACATAACTTTCTCTGCATATCCTTATTTTATTCTTCTTCCAAAATTGAATTCAATGCGGTTGAACTACACCAGTGAATCAATTAAAATTAAAATTCACATAACTTTCTCTGCATATCCTTATTTTATTCTTCTTCCCAAATTGAATTCAATGCGGTTGAACTACACCAGTGAATATAAAATGCCACTGCAGATATATTTTCATGTGGTAGACTAACACATGGCAAAATATTTCCCTGAGGCTATGAAGAGGAGAGAATCAGTGCCAAGAAAGTGAAAAAGTGTGAAATAAAAAGGCATGAGTGGACAGTGATTGTAAATGGATGAATTTTGACGCGGCTCTGATACGCTCTTCCGCCCTTGCCTGTCTCGGTGAGAAACTGGATGGACGATGGTGGTGGAGGACTGGCATCTGACGCGACATGGGTAAACCATTGAAAGCTGTCGGGTCCTGCTGCTGACAGAATCAATGACTTTACTCCGGAGCCATAGTGTGTATTACGGAGATTGACAAGTCTCTTTAATGCAAGAGGGACAAGTTTTGGTATATTTATGAGTGAACAAGAGGAATGGGAGGTACGTTACGCTGTTGAGAGATCAATTTATCAAGTTGAGATTTGAATGTGGATTAAGTAAAAACATGGCTTCCAAGGAGATTTCACTGGAAGATATTTTGTAAATATCTCTATCCATAGCAATTCGTAATATGAAATCGTAACTATTATATTGATGTACATGAATTAGTTGATACGAATGCCATACATGCCATTATGTTTCCGATACCGGATTTATTTGGAATTTCAATATTTCTTGGCAAACAGCTTTGTGTGATCAGAAATAACATGACGGTGAAATAAAATAGAAGGAAATATGAGAAGCATATTAAAAGATAACTAATACGCGTATATTTAACTGTCAGGCCTCACTCTAGTCATTTTCCGACTATAAATCTAATGCATTTCGTGCAAGAACCTGCAGATATTTAATGGAAACGACGATTGGTTATGAATAAATTTTCGATAATCACTTATGTTCTCGACGTGCAGCAATTTGCTTCCCAAGGAATTCTTAGAGTCAATTCAAAGAAGAGTCAATACTGCATTCGACGGCCCACGTTAACATGAGCAGGTCAACACAAACAATCCGGCGCAAGTCCGATGAGTAAATGAGACCGGCGTCATCAGCTGATTAGGAGACGACGCGAGCCTCAACGCGACTCGTCGCAAGCTCAACCGCAGAGCAAGCATTTGCTGAAGGGTTTCTGTCCAGGGACGAGGGATTCACACCAGACATGTTTAACGATTTCTAATGTATTATAGTAACAAAAATAGTTATAAATGCTACCCTAATCTTTGAGACTAGTGTACGATTAAGGTAAGGGTTGAGGAGAAACACAAAGGCTTACTGCGGGCCACATATAAGTTGACTGGGCACAGTAATACGCTCTTTTTGAATTCTGCTGTACACCGTGAGGTCTCTGTTTGACCTATTGATCGATTATCTAGTTAGCGTATGGGCTTTTCTGGACTATTCCATCTTGAGATTAGATTAGAGGCTCATTTCCAATGGAGCTGAGACTTGGGTCAGAGCAAACTCACCCTAAAATATTCTATTCTGGTAGGCTCGACCACCTTTGTAAGCAAGGAAAAACATCTGTTCACGCCAAATCACCAAAATCAGACATTTTTAGGAATTTCAGCCATTGCAAATACGCACGCTGGTGCATGCAGGAATAATAATTCGACCATACGAATCACCGTTTCCAATCATTTGGGACTTCATTCATAGTGTACACGCAGTTAGTGTACACGCAGTGTACACGCAGTTACGACCTAGAGCGCGAACAAGTAGTGTACTCGAACAGAATACAAGGCGCGCAGCTACATGGATTTAGTCAATTTTACCACTCCAACATATAAAACAACGTTTCCAGCTACGCGAATAAGTCACCATCAAAACCTACATGTGGTTCCTGCAATCACTCTAGCACACATAGATGAAGGAAACAAAGAACTTTACACGCGTTTGGAAATACATTTTTACTCCATTACATTGAATTATTTTAGCCCGCAGATTCCCGTATCAGTAATCTTAAAAAAATGGAGATAAGGGGGACAGAGGTTTTCGAGCTCCAAGAAATCTCATCGAGATCCCAAACGGTCGCAATGGGGCCCCAGAGGGTTGCAGGAGTATATTAGAAGACATCGCATCTAGCACTAGGATGGCGACATCGCATCTCTTAGCTAAATGATACCGAAGCACACCCAAACACATTAATAATCCATCGCTAATAACCTATCTAATACACATCCACTACCGCACAACAAGTGAACAGCAGAGATGCGAAGCATTTTACAGCACTACGCCTCTTTAATGCTATTTCGCGAAGTTGCTCATCAGTCACAAAGCGACTAACTTAAAAACGATTGCTTCCAAGATTTTTTGACACATTGATCATGAGCCTCAAGCGTGAGAAGGCTCACTAAAGAGCAAAGACCCGCACCTCCAAGGAACTCAATTCCTGCAAATGACGTGCGCACCGAGCGATCGTCTGACGTACGCCTAAGCAGGCACTACACGTTCCGGTCAAGACACCGGCAGCCAACGGAAACATACCAGTCAGCACATCCCCTCAAAGGCAGCGCCGTAACCACTGTATTGCGTCCGGAAACCTTCTACGGTAGAAATGGTCGAAAATATACAATTACGAGTCTTAATTGCTCGTTAGTTGTGGTTTCACTCCTCCGGCTGCAGAAAATCGACAGTGCGTTCAACAGAACCCACACTGCCTCAATGTCAGTCCATTAGAAATAGACTATCGGGAATGGATGAGAATTTTACAGGGCTTCATTGAATGCTGCTTCTATATTTGATTTTCCAACCGCCTATTAAAATTCGACAGGGTTTAGTTGTTTGTTACTTTAAGGTTTCAAAATGTTGTTAGATCATAATTGTTCACTTCAGATTAAGCCATACGAGATCCCCGTAAACTTTATTGTCTGAAATGTCGACACGTTACATACTTCTGTGTTAATTATGAATTGTTTCCATTCACATTCTCACATAGGACACATGTAGTGACAATTTGTAATACGTTTTTCTGTGTTGTGCGCGATATGGAATGTAACAATGAGGAAAGGCTCGCATTTTCTGACGTATCTAACTTGTATTTAATATGCTCTTCCATCAACGATAAAACTTTACTTCACCGTTCATTGTTATTTGAACTGCCATGGTGTTTTTTATACTTTAAATGGCACAATGATACGACTTGCATTATATAACATGGGAAAACGTTTTTTCCCTCTTATATAGTCATTACTTATCGAAACAGATATTATTATCAGTTACAGTATTATCACAAACTTGAAGCATCTACCCGCAACAGAAAATCATTTGTTAAGTATACTGTCACTCGTGTTATCCCTGTTTCCACACTTTAACAGTGGCACTCCTCCGTGACACTCAAGTGTTATCCCTGTTTCCACACTTTAACAGTGGCACTCCTCCGTGACACTCAAGTGTTATCCCTGTTTCCACACTTTAACAATGGCACTCCT
>SDVV010027682.1:0-12067 GCA_016164225.1 Gammarus roeselii | reverse complement strand
AAACAGTCCATCATGCCGGTATTCTACAAAATTGTATAAGAAGGAGGCCGATAAACAGCCATAATCCACAAGTCAAAATCAACTAGGTGCACAACCACCACATTAGGAATGGGCACCTCAAACACCAAAAATTATATGTCCTTATGCAGGTACAGCAGCGATCCATGCTTCCGAGCTGTGCCATCCGTGTCTCCCCTGACGGAACTGTAGTCAGCAATGTCGATGAAGGACGATGCAACGGAAGGCAACAACCACGTCTCACTAACAGCCAAAACATGAATACCCTGCTTCAAAAGTAAGTTTGAGATAAAATCGACTTTATTAGCTAGTGAGTTGACGTTTACATAGCCAACTTTAAAAAAATTAAAATCATTTAAAACACTGCTGGAGCTCAGCGCAGGAGAAAATTCTGACTATTTGACACAGTGGCCCCACCAACCCAATTAGGAGCACCACCACCACACCGACCAGTCACAGCAACATCACGACTGGCGGCAGCCCCAGAGCCATACGCAACAACAACGCAACCATCAGCATCAGAATCGTGACCAGCCGCCGCCGGACCACATTCAGACAAAGTGACACTCCTTCCAGCCGCAACAACACCACCACCCTTTGGTTTTGAATTGATCGGTCAATAGATGTTCATTAAGCCTATCCTTGAAGGACGTGTTGGATTCAAGATTCTTGAGGCTTGTTGGGAGGTTGTTCCAGGGTTTTGGTCCAGTTATCAAAAAAAGCTCGACAGGCAGTTTCTGGTTACCCGAGTTCAACATGCAGAGTATCATTATTTCTTGTGAATCGATTGTTCTTCTCACCTCAAGCATATACGTGTCTTTGGCTCCCAGGTGAATGTTTTTCTAGAAGATCTTTATGAATTCTGATCGAGCCACAGAGTGCCAGTTTGTCGTCAATATTGAGCCACTGTAATTTTTCGAGGAGAGGAGGAAGTCAGGCGTAGATGAAGGTTGGGCACAAGAAGGTGTGTTGTTTTTATTGAGTGATTAACTGGCTAGTAGCGTTACTGAGTGGAAAGAGGAGTCTACAAGATTGATGTGGGTGAAAGTACAGTTTGGTGTAGAAGAATGGGTATTTGTGAGTGCAAACTGACCTGGTAGCAAGAGGAGTGAGGAGGTAAGGGAACAAATTTGGACTGACCTGAGCAAGTGTATTGAGAGTTTTTGAAGAAAATTCAATGTGGTTGTCCTGGGCGACCTTAATGCGAGAGTGTGAGATGCAGTAGTGGATAATGTGATAGGGAGGTATGGCGTTCCCGGTAAGAATGAAGTCAGTGGAGAAAAACCTCATAGGTTTAAGCATGGAGCAGGAGCTGGTCGTTGGCAACAGCATGTTCAAGAAGCGAGAAATCCACAAGTACACATGGGTAAGGATGGCCCAGGGTGCAGTGGTGGAGAGAGTGCTGATGGATTTCCTGCTGATTTCAAGGAGAGTAGTGGGGAGGCTGTTGCATGTGCGGGTAATGATAGGAGAGAGCGGAGGAGTGTCTGACCATCTACTGGTGGGAGGAAGATTAGGAACGGAGCATAAGTGGAAGGGGAACAAAAGAGTAGGAGGAGGAAGAGAGGTAGTGAAAGTGAGCAAGCTAAATGAGAGAAGCAGAGAGGAGTTCAAGCGGGCATTGAGGGGAAATTTGACAAGGGCAGGACCTGCAAGATGTGGAGGAAGAATGGGAGACATTCAGAGATGACTTCTTGAGATGTTCAAGAAATGTGTGTGGTGTGCGACGTGTGAGCGGGTACGACGGAAGGGCTGCAAGTGGTGGAATGAGGAAGTAAAACTGGGGGTGGCGCAGAAGAGAAGAGCCTATGAGGAGTAATTGCAGGCAAAGTCAGAGGACCAAAAAGGACGCTGATGGCAGGTGGGGCAGACGGTTGTGCCAGAATTTTGCGAGGAAAATCGTTCTGGAAAGAGGTTAAGATGATGAGAAAGAGAGGCTGGAAAGGAGGAAGAGGTGGAAGATGAAAACGACCAATTGTTGATGGAAAGTGGTGGTGTATGGAAGAGGTTGGCCGAGTATTTTGATGAATTGTTGAATGTTGAGGATGACACTGTTGCTGTGGGTGGTGGCACGCGGAAGCCGGTTTTTGGAGAGAGACTTGTTGCGGACATTACTAGGGAGGAGGTGTAGGAGGCGGTGGAGGTGATGAAAGCAGAGAAAGCCCCTGGTTTGGATGGGGATGCGACAGAGTGCCTGAAAAAGGGTGGAATGATGATTGCCCAATGGTTGGTGAGGCTAATGAACATTCGTATTGTGGCGGGCGTAGAACCGATTGAGGGGGCAAAGGAGGTAAAAATGATTGTTGCAACTCAAGAGGTATCAGTTTGTTGTGTGTGGTGGAAAAGTTGTTTGGAGAGTGCTGATCAAAAAGATTAGAAAATGTGCGAATTGCGCAATTGGAGAGGAACAAAGCGGCTTTAGGAGTGGTAGAGGGTGTGCCGATCAGATTTTTGCAGTGAGACAGGTCTATGAGAAGTACTTTGCGAAGGGAAAAGATGTGTTCTGGGCCTTCATGGATCTGGAAAAGGCATACGACAGAATTGGCATGGAAGAACTGTGGAGGATGTTGCGTTTGTATGGAGTGGGCAAAAAGCTGTTGGAAGCGGTGCAGAATTTCTATGTTGGCAGCCAAGCATGTATCAGAGTGGGAAGCAAGATGAGTGATTGGTTCACAGTGAAAGTGGGTCTGAGACAAGGCTGAATGATGTCTCCCTGGCTGTTTAATCTCTATAGGGAAGGAGTGGTCAGGGAGGTGAACGCAAGTGTGCTGGGTCGTGGCTTGGAGCTGTTGGAAGCAAATGTGCGGAGTTGGCAGTTGAGCCCGTTGCTGCTAGCTGATGATATGGCGCTAGTGGTGAACTCAGAGGATAAGCTTTGTAGACTAGTGTCTGAGTTTGGTAGTGTGTGAGAGGAGGAAGCTTCGATTGAATATGGGTAAAAGTAAGGTAATGAGATGCTCGAGAACTGTTGATGCCAGCAGAATTTGTGTCCTCCTAAATGGAGAGTTGCTGGAGGAAGTTCGTTCAGTGTTTTAAGTATCGGGGCTCCCATGTGGAGAAGACTGAACTAGTGGAAAGAGAGGTGAAGTCGCGAGTGAAGGAGGGGTGTGAAGTGTTGGGTGCACTGAAGAGCGTAATGAGCTGCAGGACGCTGGGGATGGAAGCAAAGAGATGGCTGTATGAAGGTGTCGTTGTCCCAACTGTGCTGTACAGAGCTGAGACTTGGGGGGTGAGAGCAGAGGAGAGAAGAAGGTTGTGTGTTTTCGAGATGAAGTGTTTGAGGAGCATGGCTGAAGTGTCGCCGAGAGACATTTTCACTAACGACGTGGTTCGAATCAGAACAGGGATGGTGAAGAAGTTAGAGTACAGAGTTTATTCGCCTGTTCAGAGATGGTTCGGACACATGGAGCGGATGAATGAAGGGAGATTGATGAAAAGGGTGTTAAAAGCAGAGGCGAGTGAACACAGGCCTAGAGGGAAACCGAAGTTTGGGTGGATGGATAGTGTGAACCAGGCGTCAGGAAGGAGAGACTTGAGTGTGGAGGTAGCGAAAGAGCGTGCACTGGATAGGCGTGAGTGGAGAATGATTGTGAACGGATGAGTTTTGACGCTGCACTGATGTGCTTTCCTGCCCTAGGCATATCGTTGAGAGACGGGATGGTCGGGGACGGAGGGGGCCCGGTAATCATGCGCGGCAGGGGTCAACTAGTCACACTGTCGGGCCCTGCTGCAGACAACGACCTCGGACCGCACTCATGACCCGGAGGGTGTGTTGCGGGGTTCTCGGCCGGACCCTTTTACTCAAAAGGGCTAAGATGTGTGAGTGTATGAGAGTGCAATGTGCGCCTCTGGGGGATTTTGACCTAGTGTCTGTATCCAGACTGTTCTCCGACGAATAGTAGCCTGAGGCATAATGTCGTGGAATCCACTTTAAACACACGTGAATAAGTAATTAGGTGGTGAGCATAGGAAGTGCATGCTGCCGCGTCGCCCCTCTGCATTTCATTGCAGGGGCACATTCCAAACGATTGCACTGACGCTATTGCAATGTGTTCGGCGCATTTTCCTTAGAATTATTATCTAGAGCGGCTGAGCGAGGTAGAGACGGAGGGGCATTTGGTGCCCAGTGAAGGCAGCAGAAAGACATTTGGGTTGAGGAGTAACCTGGCTAGACTGCGCGGCTACCAAGGGAAATCTTGCTTGTGCTCAGAGTAAGCCGGGTTTGGTTGTTGGTGACTGATCACGGGCTTTCATCCTGTACGGCTGGCGAGAAATGCGCTGAGGTGGGAGCGTTTCTTCGTGTGGTACTGCCTCCAGCAAAGGTAGGACGTCGTCCAGATTCAGGTCAGACACTCCCAAGTGAGTCCATCAGCAAGTGAGGGACGAAGCGAGGTGGGCGTGAGGGAAGGTGTCCGATAGAATTTCTGAGTTACAGGACAGTGCGGAGGACTGTTGTCGTGGGCCTCCCCGATCTCAAGAAAGGGAAAGGGCATTGTGCTGTAGGTTGGGAGGAACCCTTGTTATATGTATCCTTACTGTCACTGCAGCTAAGCTAACAAGCGGGCGGGCGGATAAATTCAGTGATTACTTGTCTTTTGGCTTCAGGGTAGGAAAGGCTTTCTCTAGATTAGAGTGTCAGGGCTTTCTAGTGCACTGGAGTCAACGTCAAACCAGCAGCCAGTTCTGCATCAAGTCATCAACAAATCATCGTCAGTCTCCGGGATTGATTCGAATCACGGCATGCTTAGGTCACTACTGTTTACAGGGATATAGGGAGAGGTCACAAATGTGTCCTACCGTAAGTGAGCAAAGAAAACGATGGTCCTCCGGGATGGAAGGTCCAGTAACCGGCTCCAAGAGAAGTATGTACGTCGACATCCCGTCCGTGTGGGGCACTCTGCCAAGACATGAGCTATTGTAAGAGGGACTAGACAGTCCTTGCAGTTTGGGGGTGGCAAAGCTTCCATTATGTGTCTGTGCGTTAGTCTGGTATGTCCTAGTCTCAATCGGCATAGAGTTCCCCCAGTCCGTCATGATCGGTTGCTTGAAGAGATCCAGGGTGTGGGTGTTTCGTTACTAGTATGCAATTTATTTCTCATAGGAACATGAGACCATTCCATGTTCTATTTATTTCGCACAGCTCTTTCAAACGCTGGGTAAAAGTCTTTATCTGGGAGTGGACGCTGTTTTGCCGGTTCAGGCGCCGCTGCAGCTCTTTGCGCCGCTTCGTCCGCCCGCCCATTGCCCACGCTCATTGGCCTGAAAGCCAGCACAAACGAACATTCTTGTTTCTGGGAGACAATCGCACAAGCCAGCGCAAGATTGCTGGAACGACAGGGTGGCAATTGTTGAAGATCTCCAGGGTTTAAGGCGCACTGAGCAAATCAATAAAATTTGAGATATTGGCATCTGGAAGAGTAACGGCCGCCAAAAGGGCATCGGCAATAACCGCGAGTTCAGCAGTGGAAACTGATGCTGATGGCGGGAGTCTCCTAGTGACGACGCGCTCGGGGAGCACCGCTGCACAACCCACAACATCTTTGTCTTTTGATCAATCAGTGAAAATATGCAAGCAACCAGCGTGATGAGTCTCCGTGTGGGCTATACAAATAGCACGAAGATTTTGGGGTGCAACATCTGCCTTCTGGCCAATGAAATAGTGAGGGCAGAGCTTATTTTCTGGTATGCACCAGATAGGAATAGCATCTTGCGGGAGAGGGTCCACCATGATGTGTGGTAGTCCAAGCTTAGCAGTGAGAAGCTCGAGGAAGAAGCAAGATACGGATGAGGCTGTCAGATTGTGGTACACGTAGGAGAGGTGGGGCGAGTAAGAACATGGCAACAAAATTGGAGGTCAATTTGTTCTCGTCGCAGGCAAGACTAGGCTCACCACTTTCACTAAGAAGGCTGACAATAGATGAGGAGCGGTAAGCTCCAGTACAAGCGCGAAGGGCAGCATTGTGAACTGGTTCCAGCGTCTTCAGCAGATTTGGTTTTGGGGAGCCATAGGCCACGCTCCCATAGTCCAGTTTGGACTGGATGATAGCCGGTAGGCATAAAAATGTTATTCTATCTGCACCCCAGGTGAAGTGCGATGCATTCCGAAGAATTTTTTCAAATTGCTGTAAGCAGTCTATCTTAAGCTGCTGCACATGTACTTCCAGGTTAGCTACTGGTTGAATATTAGTCCTAGAAAGCAGACTGTAGGTAGGAAAGAGATCATTTCTCCATTGAGTCAGAGGTCTGGTTCCGTGTGTGTGTGCGAGACCGATGGATATGGAGTGCACAAGTCTTGCTTCTAGATATTTTAAAGCCTCGAGGTTCTGTCCAGGCAACCACCTGGGCCATTTCACTCTGTAGTTGACGTTGAAGTTGGGACACAATTGACGTCTATGCGTATATCATAAAGTTGTCAACGTACAGTGACCCATTCATGAAGGGAGGATGACCCCCGTGATCCCATTAAAGACAATCGCAAATAGAGTACACAACAGGACGCTACATTGAGGGCCCCTTCATTTTGTGTATGTATGTCCAAAAGGTGATTGCCGATTTTGGCCCGAAAGAATCTCCGCCGGAGGAAGTTCCGGATAAAAATTGCTAAGTGACCCCAGAAGCCCATCCGGTGAATTTCTCGGAGGATGCCATAGCACCAGGTTGTATCATATACCTTCTCAAGATCAAAGAAAATGCAAACAGTGTGTTGCTTGCGGTACAAGGCCCCTTGGACATCATTAACAACGCATAATAATGCATCTTGCGCTGATAGCATCTTTTGAAATCCAAATTGTAATGGGTAGAAAGGTGAGTTTGCTTTCAGTTGCCGAGACAGTCGGGCATTCACAATCTTCTCCAGAACCTTTGCTACACACGAGGTGAGAGCTATAGGGTGGAAGCTGGTCAATTCATTGGTAGGCTTGCCAGGTTTTTGGAAAGACAGAAAGAACCACTGCCTCTCCCCAACGATCGGGATAGGAGCACATAGACCAGACTTTGTTGTAAATAAGACAAGGTGAGTGCAGAGGGATGTAGGTGCCGGAGCATCTTGTAGGAGATTAGATCTTCACCTGGAGCAGAAGAGTTGGAGGTGCGAATTGCACCAAGGATTTCGCGTACAGTGATAGGTTCATTGTAAGGTATAAGGAAATTTATGAAGAAATCCAAATCATTTTGTTCTGCAATACGCTTTGTGATACGGAAAGCCGAGCTGCACCCAGAATCAGAGCTAATGGAGGAGTAATGCGTTGCAAAGAGTTCAGAGACTTCTTACGGATCAGTTTGGGTTGCTCCCATCATCCTTAAGGTGGATGGAGGGAGGGGGGGAGGTGAGAAGTCCTTCCTAGTCATTTTTTGTATGCGGGACCACACTTTTGACATGGGTGTGTTCACATTAATGGACGATACAAAGTTTTGCCATGATTGTCTAGGACATTAGAAGCATGTATTTCGTGCTTCTGCATTTTCTTGCCTAAACATAATTTTATCTGCTACTGTTCTGGTGCGCCGGTATCGATTGAATGTACGCTTAATTTGTTCTTTTGCTATTTCACACAGGTCACTCCACCAGGGTGTCCTAATTTTACGCGGTGTTCCCTTGGTTATAGGGGTGCTGCGATCTGCAGCATGAAGGAGGTAGGAGACAGAATATATCCTGAGGTGGGAGAGGTGTTGTTGTACGAGCAGTGAAGGATTTCCAGTTGGCTTTACGCATTCTGTATCGGCGAGCGGTGAAAGTCTCTTCAGGATGGAAAGTAGTGATGGTAATAGGGAAGTAGTAACTCCCATAGGGCTCCTCCAGCACTTGCCAGGCAAGGTCTGGTAATAGGTTTGGGGAGCAGAAGGATAAGTCAATAGCCGATAACGAGGCTGTCTGGGTATGGAAGTGCGTCAGTTTTCCAGTATTAGGGACCGCTATATCAAAAGATGGAAAGAATGCTTCAACTTGCCCTACACGTCCATCAGCTGTGTCTCCCCCCAGAGGGGATGTTAAGCATTAGGATCCCGTACAAGAAGGTAGGGCACAGGAAGTTGACCAGCCAGGTTAGTAAGTAGTGCGCATGAAATTAGTTCATTGGGGGAAATATATAGGTTATAAATAGTAACAGGGTGTTTGAGGCCCACTCTGTGCGCCTGAGCTTGCAGAGTTGTTTGTAGAGGGATTGGAGTGCATGTGATTGCTTGATTTACTATTGTAGCCAGGCCAGTGCCCGGCATCGGCAGTGGGCTTTATACCCACTGGCAAAATATGGTTTGTACAGTCCCAGGATAGTTTCCTTGAGACAAATTACCATCGGATTATAGGTTTGGGTTAGTTTCAATAGTTCAGCATAGTTAGAACCATATCCACTAATGTTCCATTGAAGGAAAAGGGTATGAAACATTGTGGATTAGGTTAGAGAAATTCAAGGTCTAGGCTTGAGTTGATAAGGTCTAATTATATATTGCTTTTGTAGACTAGGTCACTCACAGCCTGTCGACCGCGCTTAACGAGTATTGCTGGAGCTTCTCTTGTGGCTACGAGTCAACAAAGGATCATTTCCGTTTGGATCATCGTCCAGCTCGGAGCTAGTGCGCTTAGCGCTAGTAAGCTGCAAGCAAGTTTCTCCGGTTTGAGGTGATGATTGGATAGAGTGGGTGTCACTCAATATTGTGTTAGGCGCATTTTCCTTCAGATTATAATCTGGAGCGACTAAGTGAGGTTGATACAAAGGGGACTTAGGTGCCTTAATGAAGGCACCAGAATGACATCTGAGTTGAGTAGTACTCTGGCTAGTCTGCGGGGTTACCATGGGGAATCTTGGTTGGGACAACAACAGGCCTATTAGCCTAAACTAGGTTGCCTTTAGAAAGCGAGAGGGTTAGTTCTGGAGAACGTCTAAGAGGCCTATTGGCCCAAACTAGGTTGCCTTTTGATAGCAAGAGGATTAGTTTCAGAGTAGAACGTTGCTGAGAGCTTCGTGTGCCTTTTGTTTTTGTTTATAACAACAGTAAATGGAACGGTATAGCTATTTATCGACAATTTATGTAGAACGTATCGAGCCGCAACTTAAACCTTTCGATTGTATTGCTGTTTACAACCTCTGCTGGAAGTTTGTTTCATTCTTTGACAACTCTATGCGTGAAGAAAATGCGCGTGATGTCGAGTGAGAAACGTTTCCCGACGATTTGGTATATATAATTCCTAGTCACTCTGTTTGTATCTTGAGTGAAAAGGCTCGCTCGGTCGACAATTTCCTTACCCTTCATAATCTTCCAAACTTGTATCATGTCGCCTCTGACTCAACATTTCTCTAGCAAAAAGAAATTGATTTCACGAAGCCTGTCTCCGCACGATTTATTGCACAGCAAGGGGATAAGTTTGGTAGCTCTACCTTGAACCTTCTCAAGTTTAATAACGTCTTTTCTGAGGAATGGAGACCAGAATTGAACAGCATACTCGAGATGCAGTATAACAAATGCATTAAATAACTTGAGCATACTGTGCTGTATTTTGTACGAGATAGTGCAGGATATCATACCTAGCATTTTGTTGCCTTTCTTGGCAGCATCGTTACATTGCTTGCTGCTTTTCAAGTTGTTACTAATGATGACACCTAAATCTCTCTCTACGGTGACGGGAATAAGTTTTTTTCCAGACATTGAATATTCATGTTTGGGGTTATGAAGACCTATGTGCATAACTTTGCATTTGTCATCTTTAAATTTCATTTGCCACTTTTCTGACCAATCAACAATTTCGTTCCAGTCTAGTTGGATCTGCTGATATTCTAGTTCAGTCTGCACTGTTCCTCCAATCTTAGTATCGTCTGCAAACTTGCTAATGATTGATACGTTGCTATCGAGATCATCAATGAATATTATAAAGAGAACTGGCCCT
Source organism: Gammarus roeselii (assembly GCA_016164225.1). Classification (NCBI taxonomy): domain Eukaryota; kingdom Metazoa; phylum Arthropoda; class Malacostraca; order Amphipoda; family Gammaridae; genus Gammarus; species Gammarus roeselii. The sequence goes on along the minus strand of SDVV010027682.1, from coordinate 2,172 downwards.
AACACGGATCCTTGATGCATGCCGCTTGTAACGTTACCCCGGTGGGAGGAAGCTCCGTTAAGTACAACTCACTGCCGTCTGTCCGTAAGCCAGAATTTTATCCAGTTGTTGAGCTCGCCTCGAATACCAATGCTGTGCAATTTACTAATTAGGCGCTTGTAGTGGACTCTATCAAAGGCCTTTTGAAAGTCAAGGTAAATGATATCAATTGAAGATTTTGTGGGGTGGATTTCAATTATATTTCTGAAAAAGAGTAGCAGATTTGTAAGACAGGAACGGTTGTGTCTAAAACCATGCTGGGAGCCGCCAATCAATTTGTTTGATTCTAATAATTCTGTAATTTAATCTGTTATCAAACTTTCCATCAACTTGACAATGACTGAGGTGAGACTAATTGGGAGGAAGTTGCCAGGACACTTTTTGTCCCCTTTTTTAAAAATTGGGAAAACATTGGCCTCATTCCATTTAGAGGGGCAGGTGCCGTTTGTGAGAGATTAGGTGGAAATGTTTGATAATTGTTCGGCGATTTCGTTTCTAGTTTATTTTAGAATTCTAGGATGAATTTGGTCTGGGCCTGGAGATTTGGTGACTTTCAATTCATCTATATATTATAAAACTTTGGGGGGGAAAAAATTCACTGTGGTGAGGGCTTCAATTCATTTTGCCGCTACGATATCCTCAGGATTAGGAATATGCTGACTCTCTAACGTAAATACAGAGCAAAAGTATCCATTTAGTAAAGCACTCATTTTGGTGTCGTCCGTTTCTAGCTCACCAACATCGTTCTTGAGAGGACCTATTACAGATTTTGAATTTTTTTTTGCTCTAAATATAAATAAAAAATTGTTTCGGATTAGTTTTGGCACAGGCAGCAATTTCCTTTTCATATTTTTTCTCACGTTTCAGGACCCTCTCTAGATCTCGTTGGCTAATTTTGTATTCATTTTTTGCTACGTTGTCATGTGGATGTCTCTGCTTTATCAAATGCTTTGCTTTTTTTCGTGAATGAAGGCACTGAAATTCTCCTTTCCAGTATTTGGGCTGATAGGCTGCTGTTCGCCTGTTCAAGTGCGGAATATGCTCATATTCGATATTTTTAAGCCCAGTCAAAAAATAGTCAAGCGATTGATTGACATCTTGTCCGAGGGTTATATTTGCTAACACCATTGACTCTGTTAAACCATCAAAATTAGGTAATCTGAAGTTAGGGACTTTTTTGCAGTTTGTCGATGTTTTCAACTCGAGCTCAATCAAAAAACCAATACAGTTATGGTCACTAGTTCCGAGTGGTTCAACTACTTCGGCGTTCGTGACATGTGAGTCCCTTGCACTAAATAAGAGATCAAGAATGTTGCTACCTCTTGTAGGTGTCTTCTCCGTTTGGGTCATGAACTTATCGTCTGCAAAATCAATCAGACGTTGGCCGGTGGCAGTTCATTCGTCTGATTCGGAATCAATGTCGGGGATATTGAAGTCGCCAAGCACAATACTGTGTTGTGTTGTGACAACATCGACGAGGGTGTTGTAAAGATCGATATCATCTGCAACCTTGCTTTTAGGGGATCGATAGACGAGAGTGATTTGACATTTTATATGTTTACCGACTACTTTGATTGATACTATGTCATTCCTGTTTTTTGGAATGGTGACTTCTAATATTTGAAGTGTTTTTTAACGAAAAACAGCACTCCTCCGCCCTCTCGGCCTCGTCTCTCTTTGTGAAATAATGAGTAACCGGGAAGAGTAAATTCGCCTAAATAATGCCTGGTGCTCAATTTCATCCACAATTCTGTGATTGCTATTATGTCGATACTTTCATCCAATAGAAGGATACCTAATTCTCCGATTCTGTCTCTGAGACTTCTAGCGTTCACGTAGTAACATTTGTGAGTACCGTTAGTCGCATTGACTGTATTTGCTTGACTTATTTAACTTCCACTCTGAGGTCTCGTGTTGGAGCCAAGACTTTCGTTTTCGTTTACACGGATTGTACTAGCAGAGCTGCGACTACTGCCTCAAACTCGGACTGGATTGATGACAGGAACTTTTCTGCTAGGGCCTGGGGTGGTGTTTTGATGGGCACTTGTATTTTTTGTGTATCTCGTGTTGAAACGGACGGAGGTCGCAGTGTCGTTTCGTCGGGCACTGCTGGCGGAGTTGTTGGTATGATAT
>SDVV010027681.1:0-12067 GCA_016164225.1 Gammarus roeselii | reverse complement strand
CGTGAGGATCATCAGAAGTTGAGGAGAGCAGTCCGGCGTTATGCCGGGATCTCCGACGTGAGGATCATCAGAAGTTGAGGAGAGCAGTCCGGCGTTATGCCGGGATCTCCGACGTGAGGATCATCAAAAGTTGAGGAGAGCAGTCCGGCGTTATGCCGGGATCTCCGACGTGAGGATCATCAGAAGTTGAGGAGAGCAGTCCGGCGTTATGCCGGGATCTCCGACGTGAGGATCATCAGAAGTGGAGGAGAGTAGCCCCGGCGTTAGGCAGGGATACCCGACGGTAGGAAGGTTCGATGAACTGTTCCAATTTAAGCACGGCTCCAGCAACACGAGAGCCAACAGAATTTTGTAAGGCTACTCAACACAAAAAAGGTTGAATCTCACGCCGCTCAGCTGTTCACACAGTTTTTGCTATCATGAATCAACGCAACGCTCAAAGCCCTGTAAACGTCTTCCACATTGACACATATACCAATGAAATATATAATCAACGTATCTCACTTATTTTGTCACGGATGCCTGGCAGCACACACACCAAATAAACATATGGCAGCAGGGCAATTACATCAGTCAATAAAAGACAGCGTAAGCGCCCACCATCAACGCAGTACCAAGTCACGAAGATCACTGAACGCAGCGCGATGTTGGATGAAACAAAATAAACAACATTCCTTGTACGCTTTCAGCTTCTTGAAACTTCATTCTCCTTAGGAGCTACATCTGGAAATACCCATCTGTTAGGATTTCGTAAATTCCAAAAGTGATGTGTAACCTCAAAAAAGTAATTACGATGGTTACATCAACATTTAGCGGAAGGTTATTAACTTTTCAGATGAAATCGTGAGTTTTCTCATCCCTTCGTGTTAAGCGAGTCCCATATTATGAAGAACGGGACCAACTAACACAGCAACATTCGATAGAAGCGTCTAAGCGCTACTGGATACTGGCCGCAGGATTTATGCCAGCGAACCAAACTCAGCAGAACAAAATGTTGGACGAGTTCGTCTCGCTTCTGCTCACGTCAGGGGAGGGGAAGGGGGGGGGGGTTGATTGTAGATGCGTTTGAGATGAGGTCACACAGCCTGGGCCAGCAGTCACTTGGAGCAAAGAAGTGTTTCACAGTGGTTAGTGTGGTATTAGGATTTATTTGGTAATTCACCATCTATTCCCGTTCAAAAATTCGGTCTCCATTTGTTATGGAGCGTCGAGTCTGCAGGCCCACCACTCCCGAGGCTGTTGTCCCATTAGTCACGAGTCTGCAGGCCCATCAGTCCCGAGGCTATTGACCCATTAGTCACGAGTCTGCAGGCCCATCAGTCATGAGTCTGCAGGCCCATCAGTCCCGAGGCTCTTGGCCCATTAGTCACGAGTCTGCAGGCCCATCAGTCATGAGTCTGCAGGCCCATCAGTCCCGAGGCTGTTGACCCATTAGTCAAGAGTCTCCAGGCCCAGCAGTCCCGAGGCTCTTGGCCCATTAGTCAAGAGTCTGCAGGCCCATCAGTCCCGAGGCTATTGACCCATTAGTCACGAGTCTGCCGGCCCATCAGTCCTGAGGCTATTGACCCATTAGTCACGAGTCTGCAGGCTCATCAGTCCCGAGGCTATTGACCCATTAGTCACGAGTCTGCAAGCCCATCAGTCCTGAGGCTATTGACCCATTAGTCACGAGTCTGCAGGCCCATCAGTCCCGAGGCTATTGACCCATTAGTCACGAGTCTGCAGGCCCATTAGTCAAGAGTCTGCAGGCCCATCAGTCTCGAGGCTATTGACCCATTAGTCACGAGTCTGCAAGCCCATCAGTCCCGAGGCTATTGACCCATTAGTCACGAGTCTGCAGGCCCACCAGTCCCGAGGCTGTTGTCCCATTAGTCACGAGTCTGCAGGCCCATCAGTCATGAGTCTGCAGGCCCATCAGTCCCGAGGCTCTTGGCCCATTAGTCAAGAGTCTGCAGGCCCATCAGTCCCGAGGCTATTGACCCATTAGTCACGAGTCTGCAGGCCCATCAGTCCCGAGGCTATTGACCCATTAGTCATGAGTTTGCAGGCCCAATAGATGCGGGGTTGTCGGATATTCAGTCACACGGCTGTAGGCCCTTAAATCACGGAAGTGGAGGCCCATCAGTCCCGGGCTGTTGGCCAGTCAGTCACGGGGCTGTTGGCCAGTCAGTCACGAGGCTGTTGGCAAGTCAAACACGGGGTTGATGGCCAGTCAGTCACGGGCCTGTTGGCAAATCAAACAAGGGGTTAATGGCCAGTCAGTCGCGGGGTTGATAGCCAGTCAAACACGGGGCTGTTGAGCAGTCAGTCACGGGGCTGTTGGCCAGTCAGTCCCGGGGTTGTTGGCCAGTCAGTCACGGGGTTGTTGACCAGTCAGTCACGGGATTCATAGCCAATCAGTCACAGGGCTGTTGGATCATCAATCACGGAGCCGTGTTGATTGTGATATCTGTCTAAGAGGTCGTGCTTGTATATCCGCGATTTCCGCCTAATAAGAATCAATAGTGCCTCCGTCTGAAAGAATGTGGATAGGTCGCCCGTGGCGTCCCCAGATACGTCTGTTTTTTTTCCACTCTTGGTAGAGGGGGGTGTTCCGGTTAATAGTGTTGACTAATTGGGTCAAGCTTTCTCATTTCTTCTCCAGTTTAAGTTGGCGGATTACGATAGATGCCATTTTCCACGCAATTTTGTTCCAGAGGGACCGTGCGCGACGGATGGTCATGTACAGCCTTTCACCCCAGTCTCTCGCTTCTTGCACCAATCGGCACATATCGACAGGCGATATGTGCCGATTGTTCCTCCCAGCTGGCTCTCCGGTTGTTGAATCGTAGTTCTTGTGAAGTGGGATTGTTTGGTTGGTGAGGGGTGATATGATGACTGGGTTTTGCATGGTCACTGTCGTGTGTCGAAGGCATGACTTCCTAAACAAGTTGAGCTGCCAGTGTGGGGGAAGCATGTGGATAGGTCAATGGTGGTTTCACTTTCAAGGGTGATTCAAATGGGTTGTCCATCACTGAGAAGAACCAGGTTGTGAGTGTCTATCGTGTTGGCCATTATCTCTCCCTTGAGGTCTGTTCTCACGCATCCCAATGTTTCGTGGAAGCTGTTGAAATCTCCGAAGAGGAGTACGGGAGAGAGCAGTTGGATAAGCAAATCGGTCATTAGTGCTTCCAAAAGGTCGTGGCTTCGTGACGAGTGGATAGATACCACTGTTGTTGGTCTTGAAACGTACATCTTCTCGGCGATGGCTTAGAGTTCCATCCTCAGGGGAATGGGGTGTGGAACTCGAGAGTTCCACAACGCCGTGTGCGGTCACATTATTGTGACCTTCGCGGCGATGTATGGCATAATGAGCGATTGTGAAGGCAGCGGTCTCACGGTGTTTGATCTCTTGAGGAGCTATCACCAAAGGTATAGGGGTGGAGATTAGGGATAGTAATTCGTCTTTCATGTTTCTACGAACCTGACAATTCCACTGAAGTATTGTGCTGTGGTTCATTTAGATAGCGGTTCACACTCAGACTTTGATTATCTTGAGTGGTTGCGTGGCTTACAAATACTTTCGTGATGTTCGTGTCCTTGAGATTGCCCAGAAGTCTTAGATCGAGAGTGGTCGCCTATGTACTTTAATGAAGGAGCTTACGTTGCCGCTGGTGGTGATGCATATTATTGGATGGCCAGTAATCGAGCCCAGTTCTTCTCTTGGAGTGTATGGACACATATCCGACCTGTTCCTGGCGTCGAATGTAATTTCCAACTGGTCGGGAAAGTTGGGACCGTTGTTGAACAGGTTGCTTCATTAAATGGTGAGAACTGCTTCTTCCTTGCACCCCTCGGAACTCGGTTATGGGGTGGAGAGTCATTGAGGTTGCCATCTGATGTGGAGGTAGAGGCACCTGCGTAGGTTACGGTTTCATTAGTTTGTCGGGTTTTCACGAGTTTGTGGATTCGTAGGATATAGCTTTGGCATGATACTAGAGTCTCGTTAGACGATTGTCGAATGTGCTGGTTTCTGCGGTGAAAAGTTCAGTTCCCTGCTCGGAAAGGCCTGTCTTTTGGTTTAGTCAATTCTGAAATTTGCGAATGTTTCTGGTCAATTAAGCGATGCGGTCATTGGTCCGCTTCGTCTCCGGCTGAGGTGGCGCTATTTGTCTTGGAGAGGCTGACGTTCTTTCCTAAGGGGATCCTGGTCTTTGTCTCTCTTAAACGTTTCGACAGCAATACAATCGAAACGTTTAAGTCGCGGCTCGATAAGTTCTACATAAATCGCCGATAAACAGCTAAGCCGTTTCCTTTCCTGTTGTTATAAAAAACAGATATGGCACACGAAGCTCTCTTAGACGTTCTACTTCAGAACTAATCCTCTTTCTATCAAAAGGCAACCTAGTTTGGGCCAATAGACCTCTTAGACATTCTACTCCAGATCTAACCCTCTTGCTATCAAAAGGCAACCTAGTTTGGGCCAATAGGCCTGTTGTTGTCTTCCTACTCTTATAAACACTTATAAACTCTGGGGATTTGTTCTTTCCTCCCAACGCACCCGTGTTTCATGCCAGGGGCCAGGTGGCTTACTCTTGATGGCCTCTACACCAGCCATCGGACCCTTGTTTTACGCCAGGGGCCAGGTGGCTTACTCTTGATGGCCTCTAGACCAGCCATCGGACCCTTGTTTCATGCCAGTGGCCAGGTGGCTTATTCTTGATGGCCTCTAGACCAGCCATCGGACCCTTGTTTCACGCCAGGGGCCAGGTGGCTTACTCTTGATGGCCTCTAGACCAGCCATCGGACCCTTGTTTTACGCCAGGGGCCAGGTGGCTTACTCTTTATGACCTCTAGACCAGCCATCGGACCCTTGTTTCATGCCAGGGGCCAGGTGGCTTACTCTTGATGGCCTCTAGACCAGCCATCGGACCCTTGTTTCACGCCAGGGGCCAGGTGGCTTACTCTTGATGGCCTCTAGACCAGCCATTTGACGTGAAACGACCAAATTGAAGGCAAATAAACGTGCGGTTCAAGGTCTGTGCTTTCATGCTTTCATTCTAATTTAATAATTGCCACCGGAACATATGCAATTTACTTCAGGCCTGTTGGACCATCAATCACGGATCTGTAGGCTCATCAGTCCCTGGGCTCTAGTCCCATCAATCACGGAGCTGTAGGCTCATCAGTCCCTGGGCTCTAGGCCCATCAATCACGGAGCTGTAGGCTCATCAGTTTCTGGGCTCTAAGCCCATCAATCACGGAGCTGTAGGCTAATCAGTCCCTGGGCTCTAGGCCCATCAATCACGGAGCTGTAGGCTCATCAGTCCCAGGGCTCAAGGCCCATCAATTACGGAGCTGTAGGCTAACCAGTTCCTGGACTCTAGGCCCATCAATCACGGGCTGTAGGCTCACCAGTCCCTGGACTCTAGGCCCATCAATCCCGGGCTGTTGACTCATCAGACGCTGGACTCTAGGCCCATCAGTTACGAGGCTGTAGGCCCATCATTAATGCGGCGTAGGCCTAACAGGAACTGGCTGTAGGCCCATCATTCACGGGGCTGTAGGCCCATCATTCAAGGGGCTGTAGGGCCATCAGTCACAGTGCTGTAGGCCCATCTTTCACGGGCTGTAGCCCATCTGTCACTAGGCTGCAAGCAGTGATAATAGACCATAAAAAGCAACATGTTCTCCAGGAAAGATCCTTCCTAAATAAATACATTGAACCACACAAATGTTTGCAGTGTAATTTACACCGTACATATTTTATAACGATTGAACGATCCTAAATTACCCTGTAGCTCCTAAAATAAATATGGAAATAATTGCATATGCATTTGAGTAAATAAAGCCACAAAGGACGTGCATAATTCAGAGTGATCTCAATTGAAGGGATCAAGTGACACACTGCCTCCTTTACAGTAGCAGATGGAAGGCATGACCTGGGAATAGATTAAGCTTCTATTACAGCATTCAGTGTGGTCAGTCACAGCCAGCAAAGCGCCAGGGACCTGTGGACACAAGGAGCCACGGGAAATACACCAAAACCGTCGGTTGCCACCACGGGGTCCTCGTCATGAGTTAGTAGACGGTGAATCGACTGTAACTGAAATCTAAGAAACTATGAGTCAAAACACTGTTTCAAAGTGTGGACAATATCCAAAATGACTTTCGAAGTTGACATGTGTGATGAAAAGTAACGAAATGCAACCGGAATTGTTTACTTCAACGTTTCCTAATGGCGCGAAGTAACATTGTTGAACATGTAACGGCAGCTTCTGACATCTAATTCAAAGTCATTCAATTTGTAAACTTGAATCACCATTTGGGTACCCAGCCTTAAGAGCAAACTGCACTTAATCCTAAAGAATGTTATCAATATGTGCGTTGACCAAAGACTTTCAAAGCAATTCAGGAACGTTGCTGTTGTGCAAGATGGCGAGCTCGTGAGCATTGAAACAGCCGAAGACACAATTAAATATAAAATATTAACTAAATACTAATGCAAACTTTGTTCATCAGTTCCATCTGAGAGTGGCTAGGTGTTGCAATAGGATTGGCTAGGTGTTGCAATAGGAGTGGCTAGGTGTTGCAATAGGAGTGGCTAGGTGTTGCAATAGGAGTAGCTAGGTGTTGCAATAGGAGTGGCTAGGTGTAGCAATAGGAGTGGCTAGGTGTTGCAATAGGAGTGGCTAGGTGTTGCAATAGGAGTGGATAGGTGTTGCAATAGGAGTGGCTAGGTGTTGCAATAGGAGTGGCTAGGTGTTGCAATAGGAGTAGCTAGGTGTTGCAATAGGAGTGGCTAGGTGTTGCAATAGGAGTAGCTAGGTGTTGCAATAGGAGTAGATAGGTGTTGCAATAGGAGTGGCTAGGTGTTGCAATAGGAGTGGCTAGGTGTTGCAATAGGAGTGGCTAGGTGTTGCAATAGGAGTGGCTAGGTGTTGCAATAGGAGTTGCTAGGTGTTGCAATAGGAGTTGCTAGGTGTTGCAATAGGAGTGGCTAGGTGTTGCAATAGGAGTGGCTAGGTGTAGCAATATATAGATAACGTAAAGCATTACAGTGAGGCTTGCATGTTTTGTTCCAATACTGTCATTTTCATGTGCAAGGGTTAAAGGTATATTAAATCTGGTACAGGGTAGACATGCAATAAATTACGTCAGGCTCAATGCCCTTCATAACTTTTGGTCCAATTGTTTCGGTTAAAGGCAGTGAGTCAAAGAGGATACGAAAAGCACCCTTTGGTAGCCAGCAACATTTGTTAATCGCTACGACTTTTTTTATCTTGCATTACGTTTTTTATGACCGGCTGAAGACCAGGTTTGCATTGTTGCTCCATAATCTTTGCGCCCCGAATAATCTGGGCAACTGGACAATCCATCTGATTTTTACTTATAGATTGACACGTTCAATCTGGGCGACCTTATCGTTCCTAATTGACAAGTTTGTGTATACTCTCTAAACTACTTAATATAATCCAGCTGATTTTATAAGGATTATATTAGGCTGATAATTGAATATATCTCAAAGCATTTTGAGTTTGGACTTGACAATTAAACATTAAATATTGAAGTTTATCGAATTGTTCATTAGCGAATTGAAGGATTCTGATTTCTTCATCTTTAAAACCTCCTGTTTCTGAAGCTGTTAGAGCTGCTGACTAGTCACATGGAGTGCCCAGAACTTCTGCAATTTATATGACAGAACTGAAGTAGTCAGTCGAGCACTTTATCAAATGGTGAGAGTGGTGAACCGCTTTGAAAGTCAGAATGCTTGAAATTTAGTATCCTGTGACCGTCTTACCGGGGAGTCTGCATCAACTTTACGTTGGGACTCCGGTGGAACCTGGAAGCAACTACTACTACTACTCTTAGTATCCTGTGGACACAAATGCGCTAACTTTATTCATGATTTATTATTGAATTTCTGTTGATGGTTTGAATTTTGTAAAGACTGTCATGAGTCAAGTTCCAAGCGGTGTAGTTTATAACACTTAAAGTTTATTATAACATAGTACTCGAGCCTGTACCGGAATAATTTCTGCCTGAAACTTTACTCTGTAATGTTTAAAAAAATTCAATATTGTAAATTTAGCTGTAAGTGTAATGTATGATTTTCTCATTTAAATTCATCCACTTTCATAGAGGGGATTTTGTCATGGTATCTACGAAGTCAATTCTATCTCTCTCGATGTTCAACTACCGAAGAAGACTGGTCTGGTGATTAGTCTTGCTGAGTGTGTGCCGAGGAGTGATTGGGAACCAGGCCCTGGCGTGCACTATACAACTAGGTGATGTTTCAACACTATATTGGCTTATGCAACCAGTAAGCCGCCAATGAATACCTCAGCATTAAGTTAGAACCCTGTGCCCTATCGCATGTATTCGCATAGCACCCAATACCATTGAGGGGTATGTTGGGTTACCACACCTCGCGTCTCGGCCGCGCATCACACCTCTATTGTTTGTTCTAAATCTTCCTTCCAACACAACTTTAACCTGGCAGTTTTCACCACACCAAGCGTTAAGAAAGGTGGATGGCTTGCACACTGCTGGGCGCGATGCTGTCCCTAGATGCATGTTCCAGATACTTCGTCGGATTTTTAGGAGATGAATTTGTACAGTCATGAGGAAGAAGTCTCTTGGTAACAAGATAAAGAACAAGATCAACCTCATGTGGTATTTCTACAAACCCTTGCGCGCTTTAAAAGCCCTTAACGACGGGGTTAATTCGGTTCCTGGATAATAGGCGGTCTTGGCTACCCTGTCCTCCAAGTAGTAATCGTTTCAGTTCTGCAATGGACAGTTACCCCTGAATTAGCAGACTGCACCGGGGATCAGACACAAGCCACACAAGCAGACTGACAAGTATGTAAATGACACGGATAAGTCATACAGGTACTATCGATTACAAAAATGGAGACCTTATTTTTACTTTCGCGTTTTATTTAAGCTTCAGTAAATCGTATTGCATGTATTTAGGCAAGTTTTTATGGTTGTATGTTTACAGCCAAACGTCTGGAGGGAATGCAAATATGTAAATACATACTACAAAATGAACAATCTCTCTCTGCAGGGTGGTCGTAAACAAAACTGGTAATTAAAAATAAAGTCTATCTTTGTAACGATAGTTCCTTTTAGCTGTTTTTGTGTATTTCTAATTGTGGGCGGTGAGTACTTTTCTCCCCTCATTCTTCCCTTGTTCAACATGATTATTGCCCAATTTCGGGGGTTTATCTCAGTTTCGGCCACAAAGCGAGTCATCGCAAGTTCCCCCGTAGAGCCCGATGTTCACCTTGCATGTGGATAAATGCTGTTCATGTTCCTGAACAAGGTCTATTACCAAATTGATGGTGCGGCCATCTTCGTAACCAAACTGTTCTCACTGTGGGTTGAGTATCAGTCAAACTTGTTCAAGACACGTTCAAGTTTGATAAACCCATTCAGAAACAGAGAGGAGGACTTCACGATCGTTGCATTGGTTTTAGAAACGATTTCTTCCAGCACCACTAAAAAAAGGAATTTACACAAAAATACTTGTACAATAATATTTAATGTTGTTGAGCTCTCATTAAATCAAAAACTGGTTTCAGTTATACTGGGCCGACGAACTTTGGCTTGAAATAGAACAGGCGCGAAAAAATATCCTCTGCAACGATTGAACATCAACAGAATGATTCTTGAATGATAGTTTTTGCTCAATATTAATACTTGGTTAGCATCTGATTTCCACAACTCTCTTGGAAAGTATTTCCTTCGGTTTTAATACTGTAACACAAATATATATTTTTTTGAATTAGTCTGGTGAAAAGCATTGTATATTTCTCAGTACCAGATAAGCCATCGACGAACTTTCTCTGGTTTAAGCACCATTCAAATGTGATGCAAATAGTGCACCAAATACAAATGAAAATTTTCATAAATAAAACTATCCAGACACGGCTTCTGAGTTTCACAGAATATGTTTCTATTAAATAACCTAAACGGTTTCAGTTCCGCATTATCCTCTGTAAAAATATCCAGTAGTTTAATGACCAAAGATTTGAGGGTATAGGGCTGGTATCTGTGAAACTTTGTTCATTCTTCCGTAACATCGTCATCGGAGCAAACTCTTCCAATTTCGAACTTTAATCGTAACAACAAATCCGCCTCAACAGTCTGATCGGGGGATTTTTTTTCGAGAAAAGGGAGAGCCCCCTCTTCCCTCTCCCCCGAAAATTGACAGACATCAATGGGACTAAAGCCAGACCTATATGACCCAAAAGATGCCTGTATGACCTAGCGGCTACTCTAGGTCAGCAACAACGTCACAAGGAACAGCCGCCCAAGGAACAGTCACAAGGAACAGCGTGAGTACGTCATGTTCTTACCTGAAAGGTGTCTACTGACGGCCAATGTTCTCCCAAACTGGTGACTGCACTAGAGCCTTGGTTCGAACATAATAAACCTTATTATTGACGAGATGCCTCGAGGTACTCTGTCGTGGTACTCTGTCGTGGTACTCTGGTGTCATGCCAAGTATTTCCTGATTCTGAAAAACGCATTCAGGGTACAACTTTATCGAGTGATGTATTCGGTTACACAGAAATAGTAGTATTAGTAATAATGGAAGGCCTGGGACGGGCTCAAGAGTCCATTCTAGCAGTATTCCAAAATTTAATTTGCAGTGCAACTAGCTCAGCCTAGATGAGGTGCTCATCGATAAAAAGCTGCCGAATGCTGTAGGCTTCAACGGAGGTTGTTGCAACCTTGGCGGCAAGAGTCCTAACGTCACATTTTCTTAGTAAGGGGGTGGATTAGCCAAGGTGTTTGTCGGAGATGTTTTTAAATGTGTTTACGGTATTACTGTTAACCACATCATGTGGTAAACTATTCCAAATTGTTGGTATGTTGATTGGAAAGAAGTTTTCGTCCATTGATGTTCTAAATAGTTTTAGCTGCAGCTTTTGTACATTATTTCTGATCCTTGGGTTATAAACTCTGTCAAAACGACCCTTTAGGTGTTTGAAGATTTCTATTACCTGACCTCGAATTCGTCTTCTTTCAAGCGATACCAGTTGAAGTTCTTAGAGTTCCCGGATATGTCTTATTTCTCCTTTCCGGAATTATTTTTGTTGCTCGGTGCAGAACAAGTTTCATTTTGTTGATATCCCCTCATGGGTGAGGGGACCAAATTTGTACTGCAAATTCCATTTCAGGCCTGCCGAGTGAAGTATATAACTGAAGCAGGATGTCCCTGGACTTGTAGTGGAAATTTCTGGATATAAAAACAGGGCTCTTCGCCTGTCTTGAAGCTGGCGTCCATTTTTTTCCATTTGAGATCATTGGTGAATAATATTCAAATTTCTCGTATTTGGTCTGCCATTACGTGAGCAGAATTTTGATTTTGTGATCCGATGTGCATAACTGTGCAGTTTGCTTTGTGGCAGAGTTTAGTGTCGTCGGCAAATATTGATTACTTGCTAATGATATCTGTGTCGAGGTCATTTATAGTGATTCTGTTGTCGTAGCCCACTGCCTTTTTCCTTCGACGACACAGACCCGTTGTTTGCGGCGTGTGAGCTAATTTCAGAGCCACCTGGTCACGTTTCCAGTAATGCAAAGCTCCCACAATTTACTAATGAAGCGTTCATCATCAATCTCAACTTGAAAGTCATGATAAATAAGGTCGATAGCTTTAGCTTTACCATACATCTTGGTGACCTTGTTTAAAAAGCCCAGGAGATTAGACACGCAGCTAAGTCTTTTATTTATTTATTATTTGCTTTCATGTTCCACCGGAGTCCCAACGCGAAGTTAATGCAGACACCCCCGTAGGGCGGTCGAAGAGTTGCGAATTAGGTGACGCGTAGATTAAGAGTTTAAGAGCAGTTTAAACGCAGTCACACCAGGTTTAAACGTAGTTGGAGTTGGTCTAAAAAAGTATCTAAGTAACAAAGTAACACAATAAATTTGATATAGGCACCAAGCAAATTTGATGCGGCTACAAAGAAAGTTTGACATGAAAATAAATTTAACAATTTAAAAGGAGTAACTCTAGCGCAGGTACAGAGTAGGCCTAGTACATACAAATCGTATTGAACAACGGATA
>SDVV010027680.1:0-12067 GCA_016164225.1 Gammarus roeselii | reverse complement strand
TGATGTGATGTTGTTGCTTTGTTTGTGTTGTCAGCGGTTGTGTGCAGTTGTTGACTGTCTTCATTGTTTTGTTTTCTTTGGACCTATTGAGCGCATTCCGACCAGCGTCCTGCTGCAGTACTTGTACAGTGCTGTTCATTTTGATTGCTGGCGCGCTGAGGTGTACTGCCTCCCATGCCTGCGTGCCCTGTTGGCGGGGCTGTTGGGGCTGTGGGGGGCTGCAAAGGTGAGATACAAAGGTGAGATATGAACTTCTCAATGAGGGACATCAAAATTGACTGCAGAAACAATAAATTTCAGACACCAAAGAGTAGCTGAATTCTAAACCTCAATCAACCTGAGCCAGAGCCTCATAAATTCTAGCGTATTTCCCCCTGCGCCAAGAACGCCTCTCCCCCTCAACCCCATGCTCCGGCTCCTCTCCACTGAAGATATACTCAAAGTCAACGGGAGAACGATGACAGCTAGGCAGGGGCTGCAGCACAGACACCTCACCAACACAATCCTCCTCGGATGTAAAAACCAAATTCAGTAAGAATGTGGGCTCCATAACCCGCTGCAGTATATTGATATTATTTTTAAATAATTTATTTTCATTATCTAGCAATGGTTTTTCAATTTTTTAATATTACACAAAATTTTATTGTCATAAACACTATTTGAATTAATGTAAACAAAAATTCAATATGAAATTAGAAGTCTAAGAGATGAAAAATAATCTAAAAATTGCATGTCAATTGGCCGAACGTAGACATCAACTAGGTCCAAGGACCAGTCAATTGTTGGTAAACTAAAATCACCTGTGATAATCACCTTTGCCAGGACATATATTAAATAGAAAGTTTACCAAGGTGTTTTTCAGATTTGCATAGGAAGGGGGCCAACTTACAGCTACAATCCACAGGTCCTAGTCAACAAAGTGCACGGCTACAACATTTGGAATGTGCACCTCAATCACTATAATCATCACAATGTCCTTATGCAGATTCAACAACGATCCATGCTTACGAGCTGTGCCATCTGTGTCACCCCTCACTGCACGATAGTCAGCAATGTTGATGAAGGACGATGCAGCAGCAGGCAACAACCACGTCTCACTGATGGCTAGGACATCAATACTGTGCTTCAAAAGCAACGCTGAGATAAAATCCACTTCATTTGCTAGGGAGTTGACATAAACATGTTTCTCGTACTGTGCACTGCTCTGATTGTCATTGGTTTGATACTGGTGATACAAGGTGTTCAAAACGCCCCTTGCTATAACAGAATGAAGATCCCCCGTACCAACAGGTGCTCATGGACTTGAAGTCCTGCTTGGCAAGAGCCCTCTCATGCATTAAATGCTGAGGCTGATCCAGTCTGGAAATGTCCAATGTGGATCAGAGATATTCTCAATAGTGATCCTTGTTGAGTTATGAAATATGTATTGACCACGGAGTTGCATATACCTAACAGCTCGTGCTGTGGATTTGTTTACAATAACTCTTTCTGTGGAGTTGTTGAGTGGGGGGAGAGGGAGAGGTTGGTGACATCATACAATCTGCCAACTGCCTCTAATTGCATTTTGAAGTGAACATGTTTGCGAGGAGAGATCACTCTACAGGCCTTAATACTACACTTGGGCATTGCACTCCCACCCCTTACACCCCGCTTGCAAGAGCGAACCCTTTCATTTTTGACATGCCACAGTTTGCCATTTGGTGGCATCACTATTCAAATGCTTAAAGGTACGGGAATCAGTATGTGAACTACAGGTTGGCCTTTTTGAAATATACATTTGTCCTGTGGGTTAGAATTACATACCCAAATGATACAATGTTTGCCTGACAAGTTAGAAACACTCACATTTGCCATGCAGGTTAGAAACACTCACATTTGCCATGCAGGTTAGAAACACCACTATGTCAGGTTAGGTTGGGAAGGCAAGGTTCCAACAATATGCTTGCAACACAGCCATCAAATATGTCCAGCTGCATGCAACATAGCATAGTATGTTGGTGCAACCGGTACAGTTGTCGTACATCACACATTCCTACTATGACTAATTTATAGAGAAAATAAATAGCTTCAGATTCCTCTAGTAATCAAGTGCAAAAGTATTTTATGGACAATAACCATACAATTGGGGCCCTTCTAGCCTCGTTGAAGTGATGAGAGATTTGAGTATACGACCATGTTGCCAAACAAAGGGTGCCAGCTATGCCGGCAGTGGCAGTGAGATCATTACAGTGTTGCCATTCCAAAGGTTTTTCTCTGCGCATGTGCCCAGAGGTAAACTTGATGTTGGACCAGGTCTGTAACAAGGAACCATTTATGATCTTCACATGAAACCTAGGATAGCGCGTTATGAGCTTATAAATAGAACCGATTTGGGCATAAAAACCGCCGTCCCTTTGAAAATTGCATCAGAGATATCAGTCCGGATCCATGAACTTTCCACCCTGGTTTAGTGGTAGGACAAATTTCTGCAGAGTTCACAAGTGTTTACAAGTGTATGAAGATAACAACAGGCCTATTGGCCCAAACTAGGTTGCCTTTTGGTAGCAAGAGGATTAGTTCAGAAAAACGTCTATGAGAGCTTCGTGTGCCATTTCTGTCTTTTTTTATAACAACAAGGAAATTGAAATGTTTAGCTATTTATAGGCAATTTATGTAGAACTTATCAAGCTGCGACTTGAATGTTTCGATTGTATTGCTGTGTACTACCTCCACTGGAAGTTTGTTCCATTGTTCTACAACTATACGTGAAGAAATTGGGCGTGAAGAGGAGTGAGAAACCTTTCCCAACGATTTTGTATCCATTCTTTCAAGTCACTCCGTTTGTATCTAGAGTGTAAAGGCTTGTTCAGTTGACGTTTTCCTTACCCTTCATAATCTTCCACACCTCAATCATGTTGCCTCTGACTCAACGTTTCTCTAGCTAATAAAGATTGAGTTCACAAAGCCTGTCTTCGTACGATTTATTCCTCTGCAAGGGGATGAATTTGGTAGCTCTATGTTACACCTTCTCAAGTTTAATAACGTCTTTTCTAAGGAATGGAGACCAGAATTGAACGGCATACTGGAGATGCGGTCTAACAAATGCATTAAATAACTTGAACATACTGTGCTGGTTTTTGTAAAAGATAGTGTGGGATATCATACCTAGCATTTTGTTGCATTTCTTGGCAGCATCGTTACATTGCTTGCTGCTTTTTAAGTTGTTACTAATGATGACACCTAAATCTCTCTCTTAGGTGACGGGAATGAGTTTCTTTCCAGACACTTGAATATTAGTGTTTTGGGGTTATGAAGACCTATGTGCATAACTTTGCATTTGTCAACATTGAATAAATTTCATTTGCCACTTTTCTTACCAATCAACAATTTTGTTCAAGTCTAGTTGGATCTGCTGACACTCTAGTCCAGTTTGCACTTTTCCTCCGGTCTTGGTATTGTCTGCAAACTAGCTAATGTTTGAGAGTACGTTGCTATCAAGATCGTTAATGAATATTAAGAGAACTGGCCCAAACAATGATCCTTGAGGCATGCCGCTTGTAATGTTACCCCAGGGGGAGGAAGCTCCCGTTAAGTACAACTCGCTGCCCTCTGTCCGTAAGCCAGCATTTTATCCAGCTGTTAAGCTCGCCTTGGATACCGATGCTGTGCAATCTACTAATTAGGTGCTTGTGGGGGACTTAATCAAAGGCCTCTTGAAAGTAAAGGTAAATGATATCGATTGGAGATTTTGTGCCGTGGATTTTGATTATATTTCTGAAAAAGAGGAGCAGATTTATAAGACAGTAACAGTTGTGTCTACAGCCATGCTGGGAGTCGCCAATCAATTAGTTTGATTCTAAGAATTCTGTAATTTTATCAGTTATCAAACTTTACATCACCTTGAGTTGCAACTAATTGGACGGTAGTTGCCGGGACGCTTTTTGTCCCCTTTTTTAAAAATTGGGGTTACATTGGCCTCTTTCCATTGATGAATGATAAATGTTCGGCGATTTAGTTTCTAGTCTCTTTTTGAATTCTAGGAGGAATTTGGTCTGGACCTGGAGATTTGGTGACTTTCAATTTATCTATCTATTTAATAACTTTAGCGGGGGAAAAGTTCACTGTGGTGAGGGCTTCAGTTTTTTTTTGCCGCTATGATATCCTCAGGATTAAGAATATCCTGATTCTCTAATCTAAATAGTGAGCAAAAGTATTTGTTGAGAAGAAAACTCATTTTAGTGTCGTCCGTTTTACGCTCACCAACATTGTTCTCGAGAGGGCCTATTACAGATTTTACATTCTATTTGCTTGAAATATAACTAAAAAAAAATTGTTTCCGGTTAGTTGTCATTAGCAGCAATTTCATTTTCATAATCTTTCTTTTTACATTTCAGGACCCTCTTTAGATCTCTGCTAATTTTGTATTCATTTTTTGTTACGTCGTCATGTGGATGTCTCTGCTTAACCAAATGCTTTGCTTTCTTTTGTGAATGAAGGCTGTGCAATTCTCCTTTCCAGTACTTGGGCTGATAGGCTGTTGTTTGCCTGTTTTTGCGGGGGGGTATATGCTCATGTTCAATGTTTTTAAGCCCAGTCAAGAAATAGCCAAGCGATTGGTTGACATCTTGTCCGAGGGTTATATTTGCTGACGTTATTGACTCTTGAGCTATCAAAATTAGCTAATCTGAAGTTAGGGACTTTTTCCCAGTTTGTTGATGTTTTCAACTTGAGCTCTATCAAAAAACTGATACAGTTGTGGTCACTAGTTCCGAGTGGTTCACCTACTTTGACGTTCGTCACATGAGTTGCTTGCACTAAATAGGAGATCAAGAATGTTGCTACCTCTTGTGGGTGTCTTCACCATTTGGGTCAAAAACTTATCGTCTGCAAAATCAATCAGACGTTGGCCAGTGGCAGTACATTTGTCTAATTCCCAATCAATGTTGGGGATATTGAAGTTGCCAAGCACAATACTGTGTAGTGTTGTGACAACATCGACAAGGGTGTTGTAAAGATTGATATCATCTGCAACCTTGCTTTTAGGGGGCAATAGACAAGATTGATTTGACAATTTATATGTTTGCCGACTACTTTGATTGATACTATGTCGTGCCTGTTTGGAATGGTGAATTTTAATATTTGCAGAGTGTTTTTCATGAGAAACAGCACTCCTCCGCCCTCTCGGCCTTGTCTATTTTTGTGAAATAGTGAGTAACGGGGAAAAGTAAATGTGCCTGAATAATGCCTGGTGCTCAATTTCATCAACAATTCTGTGATAGCTATCATGTCAATACTTTCATTCAATGCAAGGATACCTAATTCTTTGATTTTGTCTCTGAAACTTCTAGCGTTTACATAGTAACAATTGAGAGTACCGTTAGTCACATTGACTTGATTTGTTTGACTTATTTTGCTTCTACTCTTGAGGTCTTGTGTTGGAGCCAAGACTTTTGCTTTTGATTACTCGGGTTATACTAGCGGAGCTGCAACTACTGCCTCTAACTTGGACTGGATTGATGACGGGAACTTGTTTGCTAGGATCTGTGGTGGTGTTTTGATGGTGTGGTAGTGCAACCTAAAGGTTACTCCCAAGGTCAAGGGTCATCTAGCTAAACGGCTCTAGACTAGTGCTGCTAAAGTGTGTGGAAACGAATTTGATTTGGTTAAAGGGACTATGTCTCCGGAACTTATGACGTTAGTCTCGGTTAGCTCCCCTCATAAAATGCATGTGAGGTACAGATGCAAGATGTCATTGTTGTTGAACAGCACAGTAATTATAACAGGGGAAATTTTCTTATCATTCTCTCCAACAGGAGTAAACCGTGTACTGCAATTGTTTGGGGACTCAAATGTGCACCAAGAAAATCGGGTCATAGTGTATAGCCAATTGATTAAGAGGGATCGCACCAATGTATAAAAAGTAGTTCATGTATTAATCAGAGGGTAGTATTAGGATGGTAGTACTAAGAGGGCAGTATTAATGGTGTAGTATCAAGAGGGTAGTATTAATGTTACGATCGGCCTCCGCTGGCACATATTTTATAAAACTTGGCTAACCAAACATTACCATCGAGAGGTGCGTAGTGTGTCCTAGAAACAGTGTAGGCCTTAGGCCTGTTAACCCCTAGCTTAAGTTACACAAAGAAATCCCTTGCCTTGCATATTTTTAATTCTCCTCCAATGTTTGTTTAAAAGAAACAGGTGGCCCCTTTGCGGATCGTGTAACGTAGGAGACATTGTCGAGTTGCAGGCCATTTGTGCACCTTGTAAAACTCTGTGTGTTGGCAATGGTATGGACTAGATCCAATAACACTGTTTAGCTCAGGGGTATCATATATGGTAAAGAATAGATGGGAGGAGCCTGTATATTACTCAACGGACTCAATTGTAGAGTACCAATGAGGTCTGGGTATTAGAACGCCCCGCCTCTTTAGATTGTCCAAAAATCTGAATTGTTCCCTTATTGGAGGATCCCTTCATACTCATGAACATGGCCCTCCCACATACAATTCAAGGCAGACCCAAACGACAGAAGGCAGAACACAGAGATGCGATCAGCCACAGCTATCGGGCAGAGCAGCTCTAGCTGAAGCCTTCGGGTGTAGGCTTCTACTCTACCCTACGCTCGTCTTACACTTGATGAATTTCTTTTTGATGTTCATTTACACTTTTGTTACTTTGTGTCTGTTATTACGAATCTATATTCAGTACTCTATTGATAGAGTAACTTTTGTCTTGTTACTTTTTTATACAAAAAGACCTTCCTAAAACCAATGTTTGATCATTCCAACCTTGCTTTACCCTAGTATCTCAACCTGAAAAGCTTTAACATAACATTAAGAGGGTAGTATCAAGAGGGTAGTATCAAGAGGGTAGTATCAAGAGGGTAGTATCAAGAGGGTAGTATCAAGAGGGTAGTATCAAGAGGGTAGTTTTAAGAGGGTAGTATTAGGAGGGTAGTATAAAGAGGGTAGTATAAAGAGGGTAGTATTAGGAGGGGCAGATCGGGTGACTATCACTGAATAAACAATGGCCCAACTGCAAGACTAAACATCAGAAATCTATTATTAACAAACATTATAAAGCGCAATGACGCAATAAAAATTGCCAAATAAATATACTGTTTCTCAAAACTTCCAATTCAAAAGGTTAGGCTCACAGATCACAGTTACATTTTTAGACTAAAACTAATATGAGGTAACTTAACAAGGACAGCATTCACCACAGATGCTCAAGCTCTGTGAACTTGAGGGCAAAAACCCAGCATCTTTACAGTTAGTTATGTGAAATGACTGAGAAATTTATATAAAAATAAGTTGGAGCTCTCTTAAATACCGTTTGTGCATCTGATACCAGAAGTACAAACATGAAGCACTATGCACCAAACCACATTAGAGCAAAATTGCATCTTCCATGCTTCCAGGTTGGAACACTATTACAATATACTTCTGACAGTAAAAATCTTTGACTAGAAGTGGGAGAAAAAAAATTGTACGCTAGTATAAGATCTAGATTGACAATAGAGAATGAATTCTGCAGTAATTCAAGCAAGGGACGGAACCAGCTTAAACCATCATGAATCAACTATTGCTACATGGATGCAAGGAACTTGGACAAGAAAACTAAACCGGGGAAATTAATCAGAGGATCAACCAAACACTCAACATTCAACCTAATCCTCAACAACCTACCGTGCATACAGATGACCCTAAATCACTGCTTCACCCATACTACAGGGTGGCCCAAGAGTCACTTCAGTTATAAACATTTATTATAAAAGAACCGTTAGGGTTAGGTGAATCAAATAAAATACAAATAAAAGAGGAAATTCCAAAGTTTAAATTGTATCTGTGCCACAGCTATTAGGTATATATCAGAGTTTCATATTAAATTATCACCCAACCCAAGATGAGGATTTCAGCAAGGAACAAAGAGAAAAAATAGTGGAATGCTACTTCAAACATAATGAATCGTTAATTTGCGTACAGAGGGAGTTTACAAGACTATTTTATCAACAAAGCCCATCCAGACATTGCATTATTGCAATGGTTTTAAAATTTAGAGAAACAGGATCAACAACTGACAGACCAATACGCATCGTAGGACCAAGGTCGATAAGAAATGAAACCACAATTCAGCGTGTTGCTGCAAGTGTAACAGAAGATAACCAAAATTCAACCCGGAAACGTGCCAGGCAGTTGGGGCTCTCAAGAAGTTCATTGCAACGTGTCTGAAAGAAAGATCTGAAAATGTTTCCGAGTTGAAGTTTGGTTATCTTTTGTTACACTTTCAGCAACATGCTGAATTGTGGTTTCATTTCTTATCAACCTCGGTCCTCCGATGCGTGTTCTGTCAGTTGTTGACCCTGTTTCTCTAAATTTTGAAACCATTGCAATAATGCAATGTCTGGATGGGCTTTGTTGATCAAATAGTCTTGTAAACTCCCTCTGAACACGAATTAACGATTCATTATGTTTGAAGTAGCATTCCACTATTTTTGCTCTTTGTTCCTTGCTGTAAATCATCATCTTGGGTTGGGTGATAATTTAATATGAAACTCTGATATATACCTAATAGCTGTAGCACAGATACAATTTAAAACTTTGGAATTTCCTCTCTTATTTGTTCTCTATTTGATTCACCTAACCCTAACAATTCTTTTATAATGAATGTTTATAACTGTGAAGTGACTCTTGGACCACCCTGTACCATTCAATCTGGAGCGCTCCATATCCACGCATCAATTCAAACCGGTAGGTACATTTGCAATGATCCAAAGGACTAATATCTCCGGTAGAGCCAAACTGCAAAAGAATCATCACCGTAAATTTAAATTACCTGGTCTGGACTGACCACAGGCTTGCCAGAACAAGGAACTGGGACCGGCAGATCCTCCGGGCACAAACTATAAAAAAGAGAAGAAGCAAGTAATTAAATTAGGAATTTATGAACAATGAAATTGCTGGGGCAACATAAATGACAAATCAAAGATACTATAATACTGCAACAGACCAATAGATTAATAGAAATGTAAAGACTGAGTATCAAAGAAGGGCAGAAGAAACAAATGTGGAAATAACCTCAACAAACCTAGTCCTCTATCCATGCCGACCCAGCAGAAAAGCCAGCAGAACCCATCAGGCCAAGTCACAGGCAGGGCCGGTACGCAAGCTGAAATAAAGCAATTGCTGCTATCAAGGTGCACACGGACAGACTGAAATCACAGGGAAACAATGGTCAACCCCATCATCTTCAGTTACAACCATTCCATTTTAGAAACTACAAGTGGGATTTTTATATTATTAACAGGATCAAGTTGACTCAGCAACCCCCTCTTAATTTGCAAAAATTAACATTAAAAGTGGACTTGGACTGAAAATAAAATAGTGGACTCAAAAGGAGCAATACTGCCAAAATTGATCCCAAACCATACATGTTTATACATATATTCTTGAGCTTTACATCAGATAAATGTGACCAGCTGAACACAACTCCAGAAAAACATGCCCAATGTTCTGTAGACAACTCTCCCACTCCACAATCAAGCTCTGAAACAGGCTCCGGTGCAAACGTCAGAGCCAGCAAACAGCACACGGCTACAAGAAGGCAGCGTCAAAACCTCAACCGCGCCGCAGGGATGATAACACCCAGGCAATTAAATGAGTGGGCTGGGAGGCACGTGTGTAATTTGTCTATTGGCATGCATGAATATTTTATGTAACAAAACATGAATTTAAGGGAGAAAAATGGGATGCAAGAATTATTGATTATAAACAAAATCGAAGGATTTGCCAGGAAATAGATACCACTTAAAACGTGGTTACCAACCGGTTAAACAAAAGAATTACAAAAAAATTGAAACATTATGAGTGTTGCAATTTTAAAAGAATCTAAGTAGTAGAAGCCACACTACTACAATGGGCACTTGTATTTGTTGTGTATCTCATGTTTAACGGGCGGAGGTCGCTGTGTTGTTTCGTCGTTTTTTTGACTTATTTTTGTTGACAAGTCCAGCGCCGATGTTTTTAAGGATGTTTTCGATAGTATCAAGTCCATACATGTTGATGCAAGCCTTGTTGGTGATTCTATTAAAGTGATAGTACTTTGGGTTGATCATCGTATCCCAATGATCCAAAAAAGATATTTTCTGGGCTTGCAGAAAGTTGCTAGGCAATTGTCAAGTAAAATAATCTTGCTTTACTTATATCTACTTTGGTTTGGATGGGGCAGGATGCCAGTGACATGGAGGTTTGCATGTGAAGGTTTGATGTTGTTTAGCATGGCTTCATACCTTTTCCACGTCGATTCCGTCTGCGTCACGTCTTTAGCTCCGACTTGAACTATAATTCACTTATATGAATGTATCCTTTTCTTTGTGGTTATGCCTGCAACTTTGTCAAGTTTCAAATCTGCTTTGCCGAGTATTTTCAGTTGAATTCTTGCTTTTGGCTGATTTGATTTGAAAGAGGTGACATTGTAATCACCAATCACAATAATTTCATCTGTATTTGGAGAGTCCATTTCATCGGGCAATACATCGAATCGGTTACGTGTATTGGGTCAAAAGTGGTGAGATTGTAGTCCGGGATGTGTTGCATTGTCACAGTTGCTGCGTAAAGTTTGCGTAGTTCAACAATAAAGGCATTAATTTCAATTATATATGACTGAGTTATTGAGGACAAGATCCTTGCAGAGTTGTAAACAAAATTTCTGCGGAATTACGGGCATGTCTGATATAAGTACTTATTCCACCCTGGAGGTAGATGAACATACCCTGGCAAGGACAAGGCACCACAAGAAATTGGAATATTGCTTCAGACCAACCGACAACATCAGAATGGACACCAAGTGAATCATCTGAATGGACACTGAGTGATCCATCATAAACTGATCCACCGGGTGCACATTAGTATTCTAAACATTGTGCAAAGGCCAACTTAAGAAGTTTGGTTAAAATCTACCAAAACAACTACTTCATGGTCAGCCCAAAATGTCAATATCAGTTGAATGAGCTCAGAATTGCAAGCCTAATCATAAGATGAGGGATGGTAAACAACCAGCACCCACACATCATCGAACTAGTGAATAGCAGCAACATTAGAGCAGTCTAGGTCGTGTTCAACATAATGAACATTTTTTCTCACAAACAAGCAAATGCCATGCATACTAACAAATCTGTCAGTATCACCCCCAAAACATCAAAAACTTCAGAAGAAATGAAGGATGAAGGAACTGAAGCAGTCAGTCAAGTAATACATGCACGTGCAAAAAAGTGCTAGGGTAAGGGGCCCAATGTTGACACAATTTTTTACCCCTTTTCATCTTCAAAAATTTTGTGATGCCGGGTCGAAAGGCCTAGAACGTTAGATATAGACCTAATCAATCTAAAAAAAAATCATCTTTTGATGTATATTCATGATGTCACGGGATGGCTTGCCACATGAACATACATTAGCCGTCGTGATTTAGACATATACCTTGGTGTGCCTTTGAGGCCACAAAACCCTCTTCCTTTAACTACTGTCAGCTTGTTTGCTTGGGTTCTTCCTTATCAAATGAGAGTGTGTGTGCAGACATGTAACACCAAGTAAATGTTTGATATTGACAGGTATATGTAGCCATATTATTTTACATTAGGTAGATTGCTCTTAACAATTACCATCTGTTCATTAGCATATTGCATCTAAGTCAACCAATGGTAAATATTCACAGAAAATTATAACTATTTTTTATTTTAGACCTAAATCAAATCCCAAATAGATTCATCACCATGAAAGGTATGGCCCTACAGATACCCCCTTGGTTCATCCTTTAGAGGGAGCCAATAGTAACAATGTATTTAGATATCAATAATAGAATAAATACCCAGCTGATAATCCCATAGGATGAATATAGATTGTCTACTCATCATTCAGCAATAATTATCCAACCAAGATTTCCTTCCACCTCACTACTTTATATTACCCAATAGTCCCCACAAATGTCTTTGGGCAGAGCCCCTATCCATTTAATGGACTTTACTTCTCCTAGGAAGTCTCACAATGTTTATCTAATTTAGTTGTCAGTAATCTATGTGTGTTTATTGTGG
>SDVV010027678.1:0-12067 GCA_016164225.1 Gammarus roeselii | reverse complement strand
GTAAACTGCCACGATATACTGTGCCAGGTAAACTGACACGATATACTGTGCCAGGTAAACTGCAACGATATACTGTGCTAGGTAAACTGCCACGATATACTGTGCTAGGTAAACTGCCACGATATACTGTGCCAGGTAAACTGTCACGATATACTGTGCCAGGTAAACTGCAACGATATACTGTGCCAGGTAAACTGCAACGATATACTGTGCCAGGTAAACTAACACGATATACTGTGCTAGGTAAACTGCCACGATATACTGTGCTAGGTAAACTGCCACGATATACTGTGCTAGGTATAGGTAAACTGCCACGATATACTGTGCTAGGTAAACTGCCACGATATACTGTGCTAGGTAAACTGCCACGATATACTGTGCTAGGTGAACTGCCACGATATACTGTGCTAGGTGAACTGCCACGATATACTGTGCTAGGTAAACTGCAACGATATACTGTGCTAGGTAAACTGCAACGATATACTGTGCTAGATAAACTGCAACGATATACTGTGCTAGGTAAACTGCCACGATATACTGTGCTAGGTAAACTGCCACGATATACTGTGCTAGGTAAACTGCCACGATATACTGTGCTAGGTAAACTGCAACGATATACTGTGCTAGGTAAACTACCACGATATACTGTGCTAGGTAAACTGCCACGATATACTGTGCCAGGTAAACTGCCACGACATATTGTGCTAGGTAAACTGCAACGATATACTGTGCTAGGTAAACTGCCACGATATCCTGTGCTATGTAAACTGCCACGATATACTGTGCCAGGTAAACTGACACGATATACTGTGCCAGGTAAACTGCACGATATACTGTGCCAGGTAAACTGACACGATATACTGTGCCAGGTAAACTGACACGTTAATCTGTATCTGGTAAACTGCCACGATATACTGTGCCAGGTAAACTGCCACGTTAAAGAGTCTGGTAAACTACAACGAAACACTGTGCCAGGTAAATTGCCAAGTTAAACTGTGTCTGGTAAACTGCCACGATATACTGTGGCATGTAAACGATAACTTTTTACGGCGACCCCAATAAACTTAGTTTCGGATCTCCAAAGTTTCACGATTTCCAGCCTGGTATTAGAACCAACTTACGTGACCAGATGCCCCGATCATCGTGGCATGACACTCCTGTGATACTCCACCCATCAGAGTAGCTGCGGGCGCTTCTTTCCAGTGGACTGGACTGGCGTGGACGGGCTAACGACATTTAAAAGTCGTCCGGCCACGGCGACAAGGATTACGGCCTTAAAAGTTGGACGTAATGAGAACACTCAATGGCTGCAATGAGTGCAATGAGGACACGCAGAGGCTGCAGTGCGTGCAATGCGGACACACAAAGTTACACTGTGTTTAATGAGGACACTCACAGGTTGCACTGCGTTTAATGAGACGTGCAATGACTGCAGTGCGTGTAATGAGGACACAAATGTTGTTCTGTATCATACGAGGACACGTAAAGGCTGCACTGCGTGTTATGACTACAAGCAAATGCTACACTGCGTGTGATGAGAGCCTCCTATGATTGCACTGCATGTAGTGAGGACACACAACGGCTGCACTGCGTTTAATGAGAACTACCACCACTGACTGCACTGCGTGTAATGGGAACACCCACAAGCTGAACCACGAGTAATGAGGACGCGCAAAGGCTGCACTGCTTGTAATTAGGACACCCAAAGACTGAAATGCGCTTGATGCCAACACTCAAAGGTTGCACTGTATTTAAAGAGGGCCCTCAAGGGCTGCACTACGTGTTATGAGGTCCCTCAAAGGCTGCACTGCGTGTAAGGATCAAGCAGTGGCACTAGAACTTGACACGGGATCATCGATAAGCGTTATCACAGAAAATATGATCCGTGACATTAAAAGTGCTACAGTATGCAAAACGCACCAGAAAACGATTGATTACGGCAACAATGCCAATACGTTCACTGGGCAAACACCGCTTGCGGTAAATGTAAAAGGTACGGGCAAATTGCATACTTTTCTTGAGTAAAAGATAATTTATCTCCATTATTCGGTCGTGATTTATGTGAGAAGGTTTGGGTTATCCGTGAATATGCCCAAAGAGCTGTCGTTTGTTCGAACGGTTACTAGATGCAATCTTTTTACTAAGTACAGCGAGTTTTTGTCTCCTTACTGCAGGAGCAACGTTAAATATAATGTTAAAATTAAGGTTGATAGTGACTGTAAACCCATGTTCTATAGACCACGAAGCGTTCCGTTCTGATACAGAGCTAACGAATTTGGAGAGTGCTGGAATAATTGAAAGACTGAATTAATCTGATTGGGCTTGTCTCGCTGTGGCAGTTTTGAAGCCCACCGGTAAAATACGATTGTCCGGCAACTACGCGTTAACTATCAATAAATTCACATAAACGATAACGTCTCCAATGCCTACTCTTGACTACGTGCTAGGGAACATTGGAAAGATAATTTTTTTTCACGGATTGATTTGCAAAACGCATACCTTCAACTTCCGTTAGACGCAGAGTCCAAAAAATACAGTCATTAATACGTCAAAGGGACTTTTCCAGTATAATTACTTGCCGTTTGGCATATCTTCAGCCAGAGCAATATTCCAGTGCTTCATTTCGCAGGTTCTTTCTAGCTTACTCAATTCAATATGTTATATGGATGATGTATTGGTACCTACTAAAATGCAGGAAGAACATCTAGAGGTATTAGAAAAGGTATTCACAGCCTTACAGGGCGCAGGTGTCAAAATAAATAACAGCAAGTCCTGTTATTTCACGAAAAGTGTTGAGTGCTTAGGTCATGTGTTGTCAAACGAGGGGGCACGACCCAACCCTCTGAAAATTCGAACAATTTTAGAGGCACTTTGCCCATCAAATGTTAAAGAAGTACAGAGTTTTTGGGATTGTGTACTTATTACAGCAGATTCATTCCGAATTTCAGCAGTGCATTCGCACCAATGTACGGTCTACTAAAAAAAAATGCTAAATTCGTGTGGGAGAAATGTCATCAGTCATGTTTTGAGACCATTATAAATATTTTTAGAGGTACTAAAATAATAAGATTGTTTGACCCAAATCTCGAAACAGCAATTGAGACCGATGCTGGCAACTGCGGTATAGCTGCAGTTCTATTGCAAAAACACAACGAGGCTTTCATGCCTGTTCAATTTGCCTCAAAGACATTAACTAGTGCACAAAAGTATTACGCTACCATTGACAAAGAGGCATTAGCAGTCATGTTTGGAGTTGGGAGATTCCGTGAATACTTATTGGGAGGCAGATTTCAAATTCGTACTGACCATAAACCATTATTAAAAGTAATAGGGCGTGAAAACGCTTTGCCAGTCAATTGCAGTGCAAGACTACAAAGATGGAACTTGAGATTGAGTCAATATAATTACACAACCGTTCATATTCCTGGCGAATCAAATTACATTAGCGATTGTCTTTCATGTCTGCCGTTAGCAGAGTCAAAAGATGAATTAGAACCGACTGAACTCGTATCGTTGTAGAGAGATTTGGAATCATTCAGTGTATCAGCGAAAGACATTAGCGTGGAAACCCAAAAAGATCCACAGCTATCACAAGTCAGGCATTACATTATGCATGGGTTCCCAACAACGGTAGAGGAGGTTGTAAAATCATTCCAGAAGGCAAAGGATAACTTGTCTCTGTTCAATAACTGCATAATGTATGTTTACAGGGTGGTGGTCCCACAACGCTACAGACACAAGGTCTAGAGCTGCTACTTGTAAGTCATCCAAGCATTTCGGCCATGAAAGGGATTGCACGTTCGTTGGCATGATATCCTAAGATAGATGAAGACATTGAAAACTTCATTAAAGTGTGTAGCAAATGCGTGGCAAATGCCAAAATCCCTAAGCAGACTTCAAAGAGTGAATGACCAAGACCCATAAACAGATGGTCGAGGTTACACATCGACCATTGTTTTTTTCAAGATAAAATTATCTTAGTCGTGATTTGCGCACTGATACGTTATATTGAGGTGGAGGAAGTGCAGAGTGTAAGTTCTGAAGTAACAACAGAGGTGTTAGATACAATATTATCTCGTAATGGCTTACCATGCTCCATAGAATCAGACAATAGCAGCTCATTCACGTCTGAAAAATTCAAAAACTACTTAGCACAAAAGGCTATTGAGCATGTGAGGCCTGCGCCTTATCACCCGAGCTCAAATAGTCAAGCTGAACGCAGCGTAGGCATAATTAAAAGTGGCCTGAGGAAAGCCACTGGTACTGTAAAAGAAATGTTACGCCATGTGTTATTACACTATCGCAACACCCCACATTCCGTGACGGGTGTTGCTCCAGCTGTATCATTAAATTGTAGAGTGTATATAACGGAAAAGGAGCGAATTAACCCAAGATATGCCCCGGAGAAATTTTATAAAAAAACTGTAAATATTACTCTGTTCCAAGTAGGGGACAATGTACATGTGCTAAACTTGAGACAAGGCCCTAAATGACTAGATGGCGTTGTTAAGGAATATGTGTAACATTTATATAACTAAACTATATGTTAAATGGACTAGACATGTCGAACAGCTGTTACAGGGAAATACCCAACCTCGTGACGACGAGCCTAAAGGAAACATTTATCTGGAAGAATGCTCGAGAGACAGCCTACGGAAAGAATCTGAGTTACGTGAACGATTGCGAGATGAGAAAGCTAGTGGCAACGCATCCGTGAATGATGGTATGAATGCGGTGATGAATCTAGTCAGAGAATGACTGATACACCCTCAATACAAACTGAACCAATGCAGAAAATACCAAATAAAAACCAACCAATACGTTCCGGCAGAAACGTCGTCCAGTTGATCGATACATAGCTGGAAATAAATCGTACATAGCTGTTATGTTAAAGGTTTTCAGGTTGCGATAATCGGGTAAATCAAGGTAGGAATGATCAAACATTGGTTTTATAAAAGTCTTTTTGAATAAAAAAGTAACAAGACAAAAGTTACTCTATCAATAGAGTACTGAATATAGATCTGTAATAACGGACACAAAGTAACAAAAGTGTAAATGAGTATTAAGTGTAAGACGAGCGTAGGGTAGGGTAGATGACCTACGCCCGCAGGCTGTAGCTACTCGAGAGCCTGACCGATGGCTGTGGCCGAAGGCAAGTGTCTGTCGTCTGCCCTCTATCGTTCGGGGCTGCGCCCTCAACAATGTGGGAGGGCCATGTTCATGAGTGTGAAGGGATCCTCCAATCAGGCAATAATTCACATTTTTGGACCAGCTAATACCCAGACCTCATTGTTACTCTACAATTGAGTCCGTTGAGTAATATATAGGCTCCTCCCATCTATTGTTTACCATACATGATACCCCTGAGCTAAACAGTGATATGGGATCTAGTCCCTAATCCCACCGCTGACACACGGAGTTTTACAAGGTGCGCAAATGGCCCTCCACTCGTCAATGTCTACTACGTTACACAATCCGCGAGGAACCATCTGTTTCTTTTTAATCAAACATCGGAGGGGAATTAAAGATATGCAAGGCAAGGGATTTCTTCGTGAAACTTAAGCTAAAGGGTAACAGGCCTAAGGCCTACACTGTTTCTAGAACACACACTACGCATCTCTCGATGGTAATGTTCGGTTAGCCAAGATTTATAAGATATGTGCCAGCGGAGGCCGATCATAACACCCCCCTTCCTTTATTTGAATGAATGTGTCCTCACATCCAAGCTCTGTGTTTGCAAGTTTTGACATAGTACTACCTCGACCCGGGGTCGTTCCATGTAGGGAGGCAGGCTGCGTGGAGTTTTTAGACATGCTTGTATGTAATACAGTGTGCTAAGAGGTTGGTTGTATTATTTAAACGTTATTAATCTGTCGAGAAAAAAAAACAATTCTCTTACCGTGTGATTACTCGCAGCATAAACATTTATGGCATGTTTCGCCCGGCTCAATCAATTGTTTAAAAAAAAAAATCGCTCCAAGTGTTAGGACATGGCGGCCAATATATATATATATAGCTGAATGCAAATTTTTATTGAACTTTGGTATTTTGCTTAGGGCATGCCACCATGTGCTAGACTCTCTGTACCCAATCCTTACAAGGTTTTTTCCTAATTGACAGGTTGCAACGGAAAGATGGGATAGAGACTGTCTACTAGTTTCATTGTATTATTTTGCTAATTTCAGCGTATGTTGGTTCAAGGTACCGTTGAACTAACATAGGCAAAAAGGGAACAAAGCTTATGATCTAATTACACAATTCGGGAGACATGACTTATAGAATAATTACCTTACACATTAGTATGGACATAGTAAAAAAATCACACGGAGGTGACAGGAATTATTACCTTACACATTTTATTAATTACATATTTTCACCTCTTCTAAATGAATTCAATAAACTCGACCTGGATAAACATCACTCTAATAATTACATCGTACACACTGCATTTTACATTTGATCATAAGACAATTATTCGGATTGTGGTCATGATGTGTTATTTTTTGTTAATGTATTTTTTTTGGTTTACGCGTTTTGAACCACATGATGTGTTATTTTTTGTTAATGTATTTTTTTTTTTTTGGGTAACGCGTTTTGAACCACATGATTTGCGGGTATCTTATTCTGCTTGGTCGGTATATTGGGGTTAACGGTTTTGAAATTCATGATGCTCGGTTTTACTCTCTCGTAATCCCACGCTATGTCTCCCGGAGGTTAAAGTGGAGCTGCCGTATGCCTATCTTTTCAAATCAATTTGTCCATACAGTTGCCACGACAAAGCTAACATTATAGATTCCGATGTTAATTATTTTCCGCTTCTGACCTGAGTCAGTGAATTGTCGCTTAGGAACGACTTGCCCGCTTCTGACCTGAGTCAGTAAATTGTGCTTAGAAACGACTTGCCCGCTTCTGACCTGAGTCAGTAAATTGTCGCTTAGAAACGAATTGCCCGCTTCTGACCTGAGTCAGTGATTTGTCGCTTAGAAACGACTTGCCTTCGTCTCCCTTTATTTACCGATCCATCGCATGATTTGTTTTGTCATAGGTTTGAAATGGTTTGGTGACGGTTTGTTCAATCATTCCTCTATTCACGCGTTCGCTCGTTTTGCACTCCTATATCCACTTAAAGTAAAACATAATATATTGACATTTGGACTATAATTTTCTGCAAAGGCATTCCGACCTGAATGCTACACGACACTTTACCGACAACACATGAAATGTACCTTACATGAAATCAAATTGAAATTTATAATCGTACATCGGACATACTAAACGTGTCACCTAACCAATTGGCCATGGAAATTTTTAAAATTGGACTGTAATTACCGGAAATATAATACCGCATTTCTACGCAGACTTGGATGCTACAAAAAAATTTATTGACAGCACTCGAAATCAATTTTTCATGAATTATTGAAATGTATGAGATCCCATTGGACATGACACATGACCAGTTGGTCATATAAATTTGTGACTGCTGAACACAACTAATTGAAAAGGAAAAACAGGACACTGTATGTACTTTGCCGCGAAACGGGACACAAAATAATTATTAGGTGCATGACCTAATCACGAAATCGACTTTACATGAAGTGTTATTGAAATTTATGAGAGCTCATTGGGCATGACACATGACCAGTTGGTCATATAAATTTGTACTGATTGCACACAGAGATTCGAAAAGTTGAAACGCTACATTGTATGAACTTTATCGCGAAACGAGACATAATATAATTATTGAATGAATGACCTAATCACGAAATCGTATTATTTACCTCTACTAAATTCCATCGCCAGTTATCTACGTTCAATTGACACACAAAAATTGCTTATATACCACAAAAAGAAAACTTATATACTACACCGCTGAAATACAAGCTATATATTTTATTATCTACCTAGATATATTTCCATGGTTCTGTTTTTCAACCTAATTTTCTGACATTTTTTTTCATTTATGTACAATAAATATATTTTTCTATGTATTTCAGGATTCATTTTCAATTTTCTGACATTTTTCAATTTTTCTATTTTATTTTACAATAAATATATTTTTCGTGCTCTTCAGGATTTCCTTTCCGCTATCGCGACTCACTTCTCTCTTATTGCTGGAACAGCAGGTCGAACAATTTACGCGCACCTACTTAAATTCACTTCAAAACCAATTTTGTACTCATTTGCTGATGAATTCGGGAGCAGATTTATTGAAAAGTTTTGTGAGGAGCTGTAATTGCTTATTTTTTACGAACACTCTAATTTCACTTCCTACGGGAGCTCGGCCTATCGCGATATATCACACTTGCTTTACTAGGATTACTTACAATTCTTTGTTTATTCGTTTTTCTCGAGATGTTAAGTGGCGATTTGAAAGAGGCCCCTGGTTCTCTATGCGGCTCGTGGTTCCCTGTCCGCCCGGCTGTTCGTCTCCATTTATTTGTTGTCCATCTTGGCCTAGTGAGTTTGTTTTCGGATGCAGCTGTCCCCTCGGCCTGCCAGGATTGACAGACTGCCGTGCTGTGCCTTCGCGGTTGCCCGGCCGCTGTCAGACTTCGGGCAGGAAGGCTGGCTCGTGTCTTTGGCCGTCTCTTTGCGCCCGCCTGCTGTGATGTTGTAGACAGATCGCAGAGAGTTTCTCGTTCTTCCCTCATTGATGCCTTTTTCTCATGTTTTTTTGGGTCACGATGGTGGCACTGGTCGGGGGTTTCTCATGAAGGCGTGTGTAAGTGGGCTGAAGCATTTTGTTTTGAAGTGTGAAGTGATTGTTTTAATTAACATGACAAATGTTTTGTTTTGCTTCAATCCCACCGCTGCCACCAATGTTATGTTAAAGGTTTTCAGGTTGCGATAATCGGGTAAATCAAGGTAGGAATGATCAAACATTGGTTTTATATAAATCTTTTTGAATAAAAAAGAAACAAGACAAAAGTGACTCTATCAATAGAATACTGAATATAGATTTGTAATAACGGACACAAAGTAACAAAAGTGTAAATGAGTATCAAGTGTAAGACGAGCGTAGGGTAGGGTAGAAGGCCTACGCCCGCAGGCTGTAGCTACTCGAGAGCCTGACCGATGGCTGTGGCCGAAGGCAAGTGTCTGTCGTCTGCCCTCTATCGTTCGGGGCTGCGCCCTCAATAATGTGGGAGGGCCATGTTCATGAGTATGAAGGGATCCTCCAATCAGGGAATAATTCACATTTTGTGGACTAGCTAAAGAGGCGGGGCGTTCTAATACCCAGACCTCATTGGTACTCTACAATTGAGTCCGTTGAGTAATATATAGGCTCCTCCCATCTATTGTTTACCATATATGATACCCCTGAGCTAAACAGTGATATGGGATCTAGTCCCTAATTCCACCGCTGACACACGGAGTTTTACAAGATGCGCAAATGACCCTCCACTCGCCAATGTCTACTATGTTACACAATCCGCGAGGGACCATCTGTTTCTTTTTAAACAGACATCGGAGGGGAATTAAAAATATGCAAGGCAAGGGATTTCTTCGTGAAACTCAAGCTAAAGGGTAACAGGCCTAAGGCCTACACTGTTTCTAGGACACACACTACGCATCTCTCGATGGTAATGTTCGGTTAGCCAAGATTTATAAAATATGTGCCAGCGGAGGCCGATCATAACATAGCATGGTAAATATAAATGATGTAACTGACCATGATAGAGACCAATGTTCGGTCGTGTATAACATGGTTGTACGGTATAACTCCTCTTAGAAAGGGGGGTGTCATTTCCCCATACTTGGGCAAGGTCAATGCGAAACGAAGGAGATTTCTGGCAAGTAGACGCTCATCAATAAATCCCTATTACATTAGACATGCGCTGGCCGGAAGGTCGGGTAGTATAGTCTGACAAGGTAATTTATAATAGGAAAACCTATGAGCAGCAAACAAGCTGATCTGAAGCGAACGGAAACAATTTGGGTGCATACAGCAGTTAAGATGACGCCCGGTACAGGAACAATAACGTCATGGGCCACGCTTGTGACGGAAGTGAAATGGATGGAGCAGCAAGGGATAGTCTGGGAGAGTCGGTGTTGACTCGACCAGGATGCCGACTGTTTACTTGCCTGTGCTCGCTCCTCTCAAACCTAACTTAAATTTCCATTTTCTCGACTAGTATAAATTGTATAGTTTCAAATCAATCAGATATATAATCCCACCTTTGTTTATCTAGAAGTCTTTAGCCTTCAATATCTTAAGATATAACAGACACATAAATGCTTCTTTTGGTATATTCTGCAGCAATTAACTGACGAGATTAAACAGTTGAAGGATCT
Organism: Gammarus roeselii; assembly: GCA_016164225.1. NCBI lineage: Eukaryota > Metazoa > Arthropoda > Malacostraca > Amphipoda > Gammaridae > Gammarus > Gammarus roeselii. The sequence goes on along the minus strand of SDVV010027678.1, from coordinate 1,771 downwards.
GTTTAAAAATAAATGCCATCAAGATTGATAGAAACCTCATTTGAATTGTGTTCCGGAGACGATTTCAACCATCGGCGTTTCTTACTTCATTTGCTGGGAATTCCTTTAGACTATTCAATCTATTATGCGACACTTCTTTGAAATGTGAAAATAACTTGAGGAGAACAAATACGTTTAATCAATATAATATTTTAGGGGTGTATCTTGGCGGTTTGAATGCTGATATTCTGCAGTGCTCTGAAGTCTGGAACATATACTGATAGTCCATAAGTCGTTTGATGGATGTTACAAAAGTATGCAATGCACTGATTGATAGCAAGTGGAGAATCGCTCATAAATGTCTATTTATGGTGTTTCTTCGAAATACAAACAAACAATCAATTTGAAACCCATACTTTACGCCGCATTTTTTTCCTTTCTCTCTTTTAATATATTTATGCCAGTGAACTCAAATCACCTCTACCTCGGTGTCGCTGCCCTGTGATCCCCCCTGCCTCAATATCACTGCACTCTGATCCCCCCCTGCCTTAATATCACTGCACTCTGATCCCCCTAGCCTAGCGAAAGGGTCCGAGTCTCAGCGTAGACTACTCAGTATCGATGATCTCTGATCGCCCCCTGTCCCAGTGTCGCTGTACTCTGATCGCTCCCTGTCCCAGTGTCGCAGTACTCTGATCGCTCCCTGTCCCAGTCTCGCTGTACTCTGATCGCCCCATGTCCCAGTGTCGCTGCACTCTGATCGCCCCCTGTCCCAGTGTCGCTGTACTCTGATCGCTCCCTGCCCCAGTGTCGCTGTACTCTGATCGCCCCCTGTCCCAGTGTCGCTGTACTCTGATCGCTACCTGTCCCAGTGTCGCTGTACTCTGATCGCCCCCTGTCACAGTGCAGCTGTACTCTGATCGCTCCCTGACCCAGTATCGCTTTACTCTGATCGCCACCTTCCCCAGTATCGCTATACTCTGATTGCCCCCTGCCCCAGTATCGCTGTACTCTGATCGCCACATTCCCCAGTATCGCTGTACTCTGATTGCCCCCTGTCTCAGTGTCGCTGTACTCTGATCGCCCCCGTCCCAGTTTTGCTGTACTCTGAGCGCCCCCTGCCTGCCCCAGTATCGCTGTACTCTGATCGCCCCCTGCCCCAGTATCGCTGTACTCTGATCGCTCCCTGCTCCAGTGTCGCTGTACTCTGATCGCTTAGTGTCCCATTATCGTTCTACTCCGATTACTCCCTGGTCAGTATCGCTGTACTCTGATCGCTTTCTGCCCCATTATCGTTCTACTCCGATTACTCCCTGGTCAGTATCGCTGTACTCTGATCGCTTTCTGCCCCATTGTCGTTCTACTCCGATTACTCCCTGGTCAGTATCGCTGTACTCTGATCGCTTTCTGTCCCATTATCGTTCTACTCCGATTACTCCCTGATCAGTATCGCTGTACTCTCATCGCTTTCTGTCCCATTGTCGTTCTACTCCGATTACTCACTGGTCAGTATCGCTGTACTCTGATCGCTTTCTGCCCCATTGTCGTTCTACTCCGATTACTCACTGGTCAGTATCGCGTACTCTGATCGCTTTCTGTCCCATTATCGTTCTACTCCGATTACTCCCTGGTCAGTATCGCTGTTCTCTGATCGCTTTCTGTCCCATTATCGTTCTACTCCGATTACTCCCTGATCAGTATCGCTGTACTCTGATCGCTTTCTGTCCCATTATCGTTCTACTCCGATTACTCCCTGGTCAGTATCGCTGTACTCTGATCGCTTTCTGTCCCA
>SDVV010027677.1:0-12068 GCA_016164225.1 Gammarus roeselii | reverse complement strand
TGTATATATATATATATATATATATTGTATATATATATATATATTGTATATGATCTAACAGAAATGTAGGTATGTATTTATATGTATGTTTTAAACTTTGCCCCTCTTCTCTGATGCAGGTGAAGAAAGACATCAGCTTGACCTCCTACGTACCCCTGACGCGTCGTTCCCTGGCAACTCTTGTATTCCGTGTGAAGGCGATGCTCGTGCGCCACAACTGTCCGCAAGCCTTCTGGCTGGGCGTTCTGAAGAATAAGAATCTGCATGGAAATTTAATCGCGTCTCAGGTGGGTTTCGTCCTAGCTTTTTTTCCTGACGAGGACGTGGTTGGTATCATTTGTAGAAACACAATATTCTAGAATTTGTCAACCTTCAAAAATAAGATAATTCGCCTTGATCCCGGATGCTGAGCATCGCTCGCTCATGCCGGGTTAAATGATGCAGGGTTTGCTGATTTAAATCAATTTAATTTTTACGGTGAGGTACAGACGCTAGGCCGCATCCAGCAGCAGCGGGTTGGCCAACAGGAAGGCGCACTGCACACTTCTATTGTGCACACAGGCCTATCCCTAGCCATTTAGAGCTAACAGGGGCACTGCATACTCCTACTGTGTACACATACCTACCCTTAGCCATTTAGCGTTAAAATGTCCAAAAAAGTGATTGAAACCATGATTTAAATCGAGTGTTTAAAAACGGCATTGATTTAAAGAATTGTGTGTATTTTACTTATCACTTCTACTGCTTGGTTCACAGCTGTGCCAGATACCCCTCCTTAGGCATCTGTTAGGTTCACGGGTCGCACGAAGTCACGGCCCAACCGAAAGGGGTGAACACCCTCATTTCCCTTCAGACTCCCCTCTTCTTCACCCTTCACTTTCTCTCCTTTGCTCCCCCATCCCGATTCGCTGAACTTTTATTTACTTCATTTGCATCTTATGTTTAGTTAAAATTTCCTTAAACTTGTCTCAGACTCCTTAACAACTCTCTTATTAGTCGTTGCACACAAACACGTACACACGCACGCACACACAGACACGCACACTCACACACAGACACGCACTCAAATATACACGTACGGGTTCTAACTATTCTCCTTTCGGGTCTCTCACCTTCGCAGCCTCCTCCAGCAGCGCCGCAAACCGGTGCGGAGCAACAGAGCCAGGAGAGGCCAGTACAGTCATGCGCGTCAGTTTAATATTGAGAACAGCTTCGGTAACACAAGTATAGGAACTACTCTTAGTGCACACTATTGGGTATAATGAACAAACCGTATGAATGACAAAAAACACATATATAGAACAGCGAACTCCACAGAAGAGACTCTCACAAAGATGTAACACACACACACACACCACAACCCACCATCCCAACACCACTACAACATTGAAGCATATAAAAATAGGGGTACACACACATACATCACTGTGCACCACACAGAACGTTCAAAAGAAAAAGGCAAAGATGCAACACACACACATACATACACACACTCACATGCACACATACATACACACACACATACATATACACATACATACACACACATACATACACACATACATACACACATACATACACACATTCATACACAGATACATGCACACATACATACACACATACATACACACATACATACACACATACATACACACATACATATACACATACATATACACATACATATACACATACATACACACATACATACATACACACACACACACACACACACACACACACACACATATATACACACACACACATATATACACACACACACATACACACACACACCCATACACACACAAACACATTCACACACACACATATGTTATGTGAAAGCTTTTATGTTTTTATTGATCAGGTATAAATGCAAGGTACAAATGATTAAACAATGTTTTTAAAATATTATTTTGAATAAAACCAGTAACTTGTCAACAGTTGAACTGGCCCTACAGCACTAAACATTGATTGTAATATAACGGACACAACGGAACAAAACTGTAAATGAACAGCGAAAAGAAATGTAAGTGTAAAGCGTAAGCGTAAAACAAAAAGCGAAGCAAAAGCAACGCAAAGGTGAAGACCCACCCTGTAGGGGGATTCAAAACAGGGGATATAAATACTGAGGAATTACAGTCAAGTAACAACCTAGGGAACGCATATTAACGCTGAAAGGCAATATCACACGCCTATAAATGTAAGATTATAATATAATTCGCAGTCCTAAATCATTCTTACCTCCGCATGAATTCGGGATTAAAAGGTGATGCGTTCTTAACTTCAGGCCTACACCTTGAAATAAATATGGGAGGGCCTTGTGTATGTGTATGAAATGATCCTCCAATAAGGGAACAACTCTAACTTTTGGTCCCTCCAAAGAGGTGGGGCGTCCTTATACCTTGACTTTATTGGCAAACATACAATTTAGGCCGTTAATGAATTTTGTTTGTTCCTCCCATCTGTCTGTTAATTTAGGATAACCTGAGTTTAACACTTCCCCCTTCTACGTTATTGGATCTAGGACACACAATGCTGACTCGTCGAGTTTTACAGGATGGTCTAATAACCTTAACTCGTCCATATGGTGAGCTAGGGGTAACAGGCCTAAGGCCTACACTGTTTCTAGGGCACACACTACGCAGCTCTTGGTGGTGATGTTCGGTTAGCAATGTTTCCAAATACACGTGGTAGCGGAGGCTGATCATAACACATACACACATATTCATACACACACACCTAAACACATACACACACAAAACACATATACACACATATGCGCACATATACACACATATGCGCACATATACACACATATACACACACAAGCACATATACACACGCATACATACACACTTATACACACTCATACACACACTCATACACACACATATACACACATACACACACATATACACACATACACACACATATATACACACTTATTCACACATGCACACCCACACACACAAAAAAAAAGAGCCACCCACAAGGAGATGAAGCGTCCAGCAGGCAAACCCAAAGCCGAAACACCAACAGGTCACAGAAGAACCTCCCCTAAAGCTAAGCAAACTCAAACAGAACATCTCCCAGGTTATTAGAATAACAGCCAAGTTGCGCTCTTTCTTTCATGCAACCTTTTTCTACGACAATCCTTTCTTCTTCTTTCCTTTCTTGCTGTTCTCATGAGGGAAATTCCCTACACTTAGTGTAGATCTCATGCATGGGATCCCCGTTTTCCACCTCTTCTTCATCTTCCCCCTCAGCAGGTGTTGGAGCGCTTAGCCCGGCACCTTGAGGACTACTGCGGATCCTTAGGACTCTGAAGCAGGGAAGGTAGTGTGTTATTCCTCCTTATTGCCATCCGGGGAGTGCTGGAACCTTATGGCCTCTGTGCGTTTGGAGTTCCTGTACCTCATGTGGCACCCGTACATACATAGACGTTCGCCGCTTAAAGTACTTTGTCTTTGCGCTGTAGTAAACCTAACTGAAACAATAAAAAAAAGAAAAAAAAAGACTAACTTGATGCAGCACTGTTTGCTAATTTTACAATCGGCGCCAGAAGGCCGATGGCTCCAGCGCGCTAGAAAGCCTCGTCACTCTAATCTAATCTGTGCCAGATAGACATCTGCTGCGTATAGGCATGCTGGCCCCGTGCAACCTGTTATTCTTGCAGCATATACCACCATCATCAGGCAGCTCTGATGCCTAGTGGTGGGTTAAGAGCTACCGGGTGAGAAAGCAGATCACCGTTTAGCCCTAAGCCAAAACCTTGAGACAATGCAAGTTTTTACTTCGAGAAAACTGTCATAATAAACCGGATTACAGAGGCAAAGAAGGTAAGAAAGTCTTGCCAAATCTTAAGAAAGAAGAAATCTTTTGCTTAGTTGTAGCTTCTTGTTTGGCTCGCTAGTATTACTGTCAACAATTTGAGATCTTCAGAGTTGGAGTGCTTCCCTAACAGAGCCTAGCAGTAAACTTAACCAAATTCAAGAAAGACTTGAAGATATTTTCTGGTTTGTAACTTCTAACCAGGTTTGGTCGAATCTTGGCCAACTAATAATGGGTAGTGCTTCCTTGAAAGGAGATACAGGTACAGATGCCAGACCGAATCCCCACAGAATGGAGGTGGCCGACGGCAAGGGGCACTTCACACTCCTCTCATGCATGCACACACCTACCAAACCTCAGTGCCACTTCCACATGTAAGGCTCGCAACAGGAGAGAAGCGAAAAGCTCCAGTCCAGATGCGGAGTGCAGCATTATGGAGTGGTTCAAATATTTTTTTGGACATTGAATTTTGCGGAGCCTTGGACGATGCTCCCACAGTCTTGTTTGGACTGATTGAGGGCGCGGTAAAGCGTGGAGATTGTTCTGTCTGTGATACGATCAGTTGAATGTTCACACTATGTTTGCAGTCTATTTTGAGTTTATGTACGCGGTATTTTCAAGTTCGTTTCCGATCGAAGACTAGCCTTAAGAAACTAACTATTTGTAGGAATTGGATCATTTATCAAGGGAATCTGAAGCCCGGTTCCGTGTATGTTCAGGACCGACGGATGGGTAGTGAACACGTATTGGTTTCTATTGTATACAACCCATTCTACAATGTCTGCAACCCATCCTAAGTCCGGATGAAACTAGAAGGGTTGTGCGAAGGGATAGCGAATCTCTACCGCATAGAAAAAACACCCGCTGACAAACCGACAACAAAACGAAGATGAAACAACGCAACACCTCCTTCATCTTATTTAATCGAGGCGAGCCGAGGTAACTCTTTGAAAAAATAAACATCGGCATGACGTTGTTCAGAGCAATAAAACGATCACGCATAGACTACGGAGCCGCTGTCTACAGTTCGGCAGCTTAAACCACTCTCGAGCCCCTCTCGACCGTTGCAACCAAAGCTATGTGTATCCCAACCGGCGCGTTCCATTTGACATCGATCGAATCCCTTTAACGTGCTCGCCGACGAGCTTCCACTTCCGCTCCGACGGGACAAACTTTCTTTACAATACTACTTCAAACTAGAACCCTGATCAACAACCCAGCACTCACCAACATCAACAAAACTTCCGATAAACGCCTCTTCGCGGTTTCCCTACGCGTGGACAACCTACTGACCTCGCTAAACATGAGCCGTAAAGCTATTAAGCCTTTATTCTCCTACCGAATTCATCAAATTAACACACCAACATGGATGATTAACTCACCACTGGTCAACCTAGATCTGCAAGTAAACCCTAAAGCAACTACTCCAACCAACACGTATCAACAGGAATTTCTAAGACTACTCTATGAACAATACTCAGAGCACAGCCATGTATACACTGTCTGCTTCATAACCGCATAACTGCGGGGATACGTCAAACTCGGCTCCCCTTCCAAAAAAGACCTCTGTGTTCGCTGCAGAGCTTCATGCACTCGAATTAGCCATCTCTATTGCAAAAACAGATCGTCTCCTCAAACGTTGCATTTATAGATTGTCTGAGTGCCCTCACTCAGCTGAAAACTTTGCACTACGAACACCCTGCCCTACGTAAAATGCAGCACAATCTCTTCATAATTCCCGAGACTGGTCAAGCGGTCGAATTCTGCTGGATCCCTGGGCCCGTGGGAATAAGAGTGAACGACCTCGCAGATTCGTTTGCTAAACTGGCGTCTACTCATCGAGAACAATTTATCGAACTACATTACCGGGACTGATTCCCTATCTTCAACTCCCATATAACATCCTGATGGAACGACATGTGGCAACAGAGTGGACAAAGAATGCATCAGTCAAACCCTCAGTTGGAAAATGGGAAACCATGTTCTACAACAGGAGAGACCAAGTGTTCATCAACCGCTTGTGCACGGGACACACGTGAATAACTCACAACAACCTAATGGATGTAGACATGAGACCGGACGCGCCACCACGCTCCTGTTGCCATCAAGTGGCAGTCAGCTTGAAACACTTACTAATGGATTGCAACGCACTCGCACAGCCCGACGAGCCTTCTTAAATCCCCTGTGCAACCTACAAAGTTCACTCACTGTCTTTACCTACTAGAAAAAGCTAATCGCTCGAGAGGAATATACTGGACTATACAAAGCAGTCTAAACCACAAACATCTGTGCAAGCGAGGTGGTCTTTCCACCCCACAACGCACTGAGATAACAATACTTTACGTAAATACGCTTTAACTCTTTCCGTGCCTGTACGCACCAGCATGCGTATACACCACAAGCATTACATGTAATTAATTTAATCATGACAAGGTCAATCTTTCCACACACGAGGTTGTGCGAACCTACTCGAATTAATTATGTTCGTGTCCTGCGGGCTGCGGGGGAAGATGCGACGACTCGCGTTGAGGCTCTGGTGGATATGAGGCTCACATAAAATCAAATTGACATTGTCCGAGAATGGCCAAGCGGTCGAATTCTGCTGGATCCCGGGTCACATGGGAATAAGAGGAAACGAGTTCGCAGATTCGCTTGCTAAACTGTCGTTTACCCATCAAGAACAATTCATCGCAATACACTACCGGGACTGGTTCCCTATCATCAACTTCTAAATAGCTTTCCGATGGAACGACATGTGACAACAGAGTGGACAAATAATGCTTGCAGGCAAACTCTCGGTTGGAGAACGGGAAACCATGTTCTCCAACAGAAGAGACCAAGTGTTCATCACCCGCTTGTGCACGGGACACGCGTTCAACCACCTGATGGGTGTAGACATGGAACCAAACGTTCCACCTGGTGGCAATCGGCGTCAAACGCTTACTGCTGAATTACAATGCACTCGCACCAGCCCGACGAGCCTTTTCAAATCCCCCGTGCAGCCTATAAAGCTTACTCACAGACCCAACCTACCGGTAGAAGCTGAAAGCATACCGGTCTATACTATGCAGGGTAAAGCTCAAATATCTGTGAAGGCGGGGTAATCTCTCTACCCCACAAGGCACCGATATGATAATCTGTTAATGTAGATGCGTTAAACCCGTTTCTGTTCCTATTGGCACCAGCTTGCGTACATACCACAATGATGAGGTTACTGTTTTTGCACTCGACGGTGTGCGAACCTACCAGAATCGATGATTTTCGCGTCTAATGGGGGAGCTGTGGAAAAAAATGCTGATCCTATCCATCAATGTATTCTAACTTTTGTTATCTCGATTCTCTTGAGTCCCGCGCGAGGTAGAGGTTGGCGAGGCCTTGAGGCGTCCGCGTTAGCTTCGTTTCTACTGGTAGGAGGCGTGAGAGCTGATCGGTTCAGACGTTTTGCGATCCGGGAAGGTAGGTAGCGAGAAGCGAGAGGTGACTGCGTTGGGAGATCGTACTTCTGCAACGCCGAGGCTTTGCTGGAGCCCAAGTGATTCGCTATGGCTACCCCCCTCCCTGTTGTCTGACAACATGCGGACTGTTGTGTGATACCAGTGAGCTCGTGCCCGCAGCGCATCTACGATGGCCAGCGATACCTTCGACGTAATTGGAAAATGCATCCCAATGGCGACCAGCGGTCGTAAGACTGCTGGTCGCTGCAGCATACAGCCCCGCGCGTCGCCCGATGCGTCCATCCACAGGAAGGGCTTCGGTGGAGGAATTACGAACGGGACGTGGGAGTGAAGGAAAGCTTCGCTGCTCCAATGCTCTACCGCGTGGCAGTAGAGATTGTTGAGATGGCTGGGCTTGCTGGATAGGCGCAGGGATCGTGTTGCAAGCACCACTCTGTTTAGAAAGTGGTGAGCATGGCGTAGGTAAGGTGTTTGGTAATACAGAAGGCCGAGGGAACACTGATGCTGTCGAAGCAAGATAGTTCTGCGGGAAAGTATCTCCGTGGCCATGTCCCTGCGGGGGTTGATGTGCTGTGAGGTCGGGGCGATGTGCCCGGCCTCTCCGTTGAGTGTTACCCCCAGGAAGTCGAACTGCAGGTTGGGTTCCAGAATAGATTTCCCCAGGTGGACATGGCAATCGAGCTTAAGGAGAAAATCGCAGGTCGTCTAGGTGGTGCGCCGGCCGTGATGTGCTGTTGGTGCCTGGAGCAGCCAGTCGTCGATGTAGAAGGCCGCATTTGTCCCTTGCTGGTGGAGCAAGCGAAGGGGTAGCTTCGCGATCGTTGTAAAAACTATTGGTCTCTGGTTGAGGCCGAACGGAAGGGCCGAGGAAAGGTCCCTTTGGCTTCGTAGTTTGAAGGCCAGGAACTTTTGGAACCTGGAATGAGTTGGGACGTGTGGAAAAGCGTCATTGGTATCCGACTTGATGAACCAGAGAGGGGACTTCAGCGCCGCTCGTATCCGTTGCAGGTTGGACCCCCAAAACGCGTTTATTGGATGTACTTGTTGAGTTTTGAGAGGTCGATCAATAGATGATGTCCTCTCGAAGCCATGGGGACCGTAAAAATACGAGATACGAAAGCCGGGTGTCTGGGCCCTGCCGTGACTACGCCTTTGCGCAGGAAGTCTAACGCGAGGAGGTTGAAAACGCCCTCGTGTTGTCGGTGCGAAACCGTGTAATCGAGAAGAGGGGGTCGGGTCGCCCCTCACCAAACAGGATTTTGAACAGGAAAAGTTTGACTCAAGGCGTGGCTTGGCGCCCATGTGCTTGGTGACTCGTGAGGGCCGCCGAAAGAGCGTTAGTGCCTACGTGAAGGGGAGCGGTCCCGCTTTCCACAGTCTCCTGAGGACTTGGAGCGGGGTGTAACGCTCATACGAACAATGCAGTGCCTGCGGGGGAACTTGCGTGCCATCCGCAAGACGGGATAACGGATGCGAGCTAGAATACCCGACAGTGACGCGCTGAGGACCTAGCCGCGCAGGATCTGAGTGCAGAGCTGGAGTTCCTTCGTATGAACTTCTGCTGGAATGTGTCGGAAAGAGAAATAGGTCTTGCCCCTAGTGGTCACGAAGCGGACCTGTGGGGGGACGATCGGTGCGGTAGCGAATTCTCTCAGGGCCCCGATTCTATGATAGCCTGATGTGAGGCGCAAAGTGCGCATTCGACCCAGAGTCGAGCTTCTTTTAATTGGGAGGCTCTGTCTCGTTGCACGATATCACGCCGCAAAGGTAGGATTGCCTGGAGGCGCTGTCATGGCTGAGGTCTATGTTGCCCTCAATTGACTTGTATAGGTGACTTTCCGAATAAACGAAGGCCATAGTTGGGCACAATGCGAGCATGTGACGCGGTCACTTGATGATTCGCGGTCGCTCGCCTGTCGCTGAGGTGACTTTGTGTGGCGGTAAATTTTATGTCGACAAAGTTGGTGTGTTCACCAATTTTGTGTCAACAATTTTTGTGTGTCCACAAATTGTGTGTGTCGACAAAATTGGTGTGTCACCAAAATGCTTGTTGACAAAATTATTGTTTACAAATTTATGTCGACAAATTTTGTGTTGACAAAACTTGAGTGTCAACAGAATTGTTAGCAACAAAGTTGTTTGTTGTACTGTTGACAGATTTATATGTCAACCAAATTGTTATGTTGACATAATTTGTCATCAAATTGTGTTAATGTTTTGTCAACAAATTGTCTTGTTGACAAGCTTTGTGTTGACAAATTTGTTGTCCACAAACTTAGGTGTCAACAAAATTTTGGTTAACGAAAGTTGTCAACAAAGTCAAAGTCTGCAATTATGTCAACAAAATTTTGAGGCGACAAATTTACGTGTCGACAAATTTACGCGTCAACAAAATTTGTTACAAAATTATATTGACAAAATTTTTTGTCAACAAAATTACACATTTATGTGTTAGACTAATTTCCGTGTCAATAAATTTATGTGTCGACAAGAGTTTTGTGTCGACAAAATTTTTTGTCGTCAAATTATTTTCCACAAAATTTCTGTGTCCACAAATTTCTGTGTTGACAAATTATGTGCTAACAAATTTTGTGTCAACTAATTCATGTCAACAAATTTTTGTGTCACCGAATTTCTGTTTCAACTAATCATGTGTGTATACAAATTTTGTGTATTGGCAAATTTGTAGTCCACATTGTATTTGTTGACAAATTTTTTGTGTGTTGACAACATTCGCCTGTCGACAAATATGTGTCGCAAACTTTTTTGGCAACAATTTTCTGTGTCAACAAATTATGGGTCGACAAATTTGGTGTGTCAACAAAATTGGTGTGTCAACAAAATTGTCATGTAGACATTTATAAGTCGACAAATTTTTGCCTTTGCAAAATTTGTGTCAATAAATTTTTTGTTGACTAATTTTATGTGTCAACAAATTTTGTGTCGACAAATTTTGCATGCTATAAATGTTAGCATGTTTTACATGCAATAAATTTGTTGTGTCAACAAATTCTTGTGTTGACATATTCATGTCGCTACCAATTCTTGTGACGACAAATTCTTGTGTCCACAAATTCTCTTGTTGATAAATTCTTGTGTCGATAAATTCTTGTGTAGTAAAAATTCTTGTGTCAAAAAATTTCTTGTCTGCAAAAATCTTGTTAACAAATTCTTGTGTCGACAAATTTATGTGCCAATAAATTTGTGTGCTGACAAATTTTGTGGCGACAGATTTCTGTGGCAACAAATTTCTGTGCCTAAAAATTTCTCTATAAAAATTTCTCTGTGTCGACATTTTTGTGGCCACAAATTTCTGTCTATGAATTTGTCTACAAAGTTTTGTGCCTACAAATTAAATGTTGACAAATTTTCTGTCAACAAATTTGGTGTCAACAAAATCGCGTGTTGACAAACTTTTGTATCAACAAAATTTGTGTTGACAAATTGGTGTGTCCACAAATTTCTGTGTCAACAAATTTTGCGTGTCGATGAGTTTGTCGTGTCAATGAATTTGTTGTGTTGACAAGTTCTTGTGTCGTCAAATTTTTGTCAATAAATTCTTGTGTCGTCAAATTCTTGTTGTCAAATTCTTCTGTGGAAAAAATTATTGTAAAAAAAAAATTGTCAACAAACTTCTTGTCAGCAAAAATGTTGTCAACAAATTCTTGTGTCGACAAATTTCTGTGCCCATAAATTTTTGTGGGGACGAATTGCTGTGTCGACAAATTCTGTGGCGTCAAATTCTTGTGTCGACAATTTCTTTTGTCAACAATTTCTTGTTTCAACAATTTCTTGTGTCAACAATTTCTCATGTCAGCAAAAATCTGTGTCGACAAATTTTGTCTTTGGAGGACGAGCAAATTCAGTATGTCTGGGCAATTTGCCAATCCCATCTGTGGCTCTTCAGAGGCAGTGGATCACAAATCCACTGCTCAGATGGGCCGCCACGTACTTAATCTTATCCTTTCAAAAGGATAACGAGACCCTGTGGGTCTTTGTGTGGCGGGAGTGCGCTGTTAGCAGGAGCTCAGTGGCCGCTGTGCCTCCATCAAGCAGCAGCGCTCGAATGAATGACGGATGATGATGAGTCGTGATAAGGTGGGAATAGTAGAGAACACAGGGAAGAAAAAAGGAGTGAAAGGAAATCAGTAGGAGGAGTAAAAGAATCGCTCGGAGCGACAACTGTAGGATGATACTTGCTAAGTATATAGTTTATTGCGATGCTATGCTAAGAAAAATTGATCATCAGATCACTACATTTGAAAAATACTGTTATACCGGTAGTCTACTTTATTTTTTCTCTGGCTTGTCGGGCGCACATTGTCGGTCACATGAATTGCAGACTACTCACATACGCCAGTGGATTTGTCAGTTTCAGACGACGTACATTCTCTCATCAGACTGTCGTTCATATATCCGCTAGCTTTGCGCAGAGGCAGTATCGTAACCAATGAGTGACCAGTGAGTAAGAAAACACCATCGCATACTGTTCTTCGCGTCTAAGCTCCAAAGTTTACAAGTTTCCAGGGTATAGAAACTTTTTTTTGCTGTATCAAAATAAGAGCCGGTCACCGCTCTAAGCCGAATATCGCTCCGAGACCGAAAATCGTCTCGTAAAGGTTAAAGTTTTCAACTAAATTGGAGAGATCGACTACCATCTCTTTAGAGCGAGAGCAATAAGGCACCTCAGAGGGATACCCCCTGGGGGTATCCCAGGCTCACCCGCCTTCCCGTGGTGTCCTCGTTATCCACCAACATTAATTTGTCCCTTTGTGTAAA
>SDVV010027675.1:0-12068 GCA_016164225.1 Gammarus roeselii | reverse complement strand
CGTCCTACGAGCCAACATCATTGTGGGGATATGACTTCATTCCTGTATCCGCACCGTGAACTATGTCCACTCGTTCTACGAGCCAAGATCATTGTAGGGAAGTGACTTTGTTCACGGCTCCGAGTCATGTAAGTTTTCCATTTGCCTTATAAACATTGATTCTCCAAGGGAAGTGACTTCATTCCTGTATCAGCACCGTGTACTATGTCTACTCATCCTACGAGCCAACATCATTGTGGGGAAGTGACTTCATTCCTGTATCCGCACCGTGAACTATGTCCACTCGTCCTACGAGCCAACATCATTGTGGGGAAGTGACTTTGTTCACGGCGCCACGACGTGTAAGTTTTCCATTTGCCTTATAGCAATTGCATCTCTAGGGGAAGCGACTTCATTCCTGCATCTGTACCGTGAACTATGTCCACTTGCCCTACGAGCCAAGATCGTTGTAGGGCAGTGACTTTGTTCACGGCGCGACGCCGTGTAAGTTCTCCATTTGTCTTATAGCTATTGCATCATTAAGGGGAGCGACTTCATTCCTTTTATCCGCACCGTGAATTATGTCCTTTTGCCCTACGAGCCAAGATCTTTCTTGGAAAGTGACATAGTTCACGGCTCCGCGCCATGTAAGTTTTCCATTTGCCTTATAGCTATTGCATCATTACGGAGAGCGACTTCGTTCCTTTTATCCGCACCGTGAACTATGTCCACTTGCCCTACGAGCCAAGATTTTTCTAGGAAAGCGACTTTGTTCACGGCTCCGCGTCATGTAAGCTTTCCATTTGCCTTTTAGCCATTGCATCTCCAAGGGAAGCGACTTTATTCCTGTATCCGCACGGTGAACAATGTCCACTCGTCCTACGAGCCAAGATCATTGTAGGGACGTGACTTTGTTCACAGCTCCGCGTCATGTAAGTTTTCCATTTGTCTTATAGACATTGCATCTCCAAGGGAAGTGACTTCATTCCTGTTACCGCACCGTGATTTATGTCCACTCGTCCTACGAGCCAACATCATTGTGGGGAAGTGACTTTGTTCACGGCTCCGCGCCATGTAAGTTTTCTATTTGCCTTATAGCTATTGAACCTTCAAGGGAAGCGACTTCATTCCTGCATCTGCACCATGAAATATGTCCAATTGCCCTACAAGCCAAGATCGTTGTAGGGCAGTGGCTTTGTTCACGCTGCCACGCCGTGTAAGTTTTCCATTTGCCTTATAGCTATTGCATCATTAAGGGAAGCGACTTCATTCCTTGTAAGTATCCGCATCGTTAACTACGTCCACTTGCCCTACGAGTAAAAACCTTTGTAGGAAAGTGACCTTGTTCACGGCTCCGCGCCATATAAATTTTCCATTTGCCTTATAGCCATTGCATCTCCAAGGGAAATGACTTCATTCCTATGTCCACTCCGTAAACTATGTCCACTTACCCTAAGAGCCAAGATAATTGTAGGGAAGTGACGTTGTTCACGGCTTCGCGTCATGTAATTTTTTTTGCCATATATTCATTGAACATCCAAGGGAAGAGACTTCATTCCTGCATATGCACTGTGAACTATGTCCACTTTCCCTACGACCCAAGATCGTTGTAGGTCAATGATATTGTTAACGACGCCACGCCGTGTAAGTTTTCCATTTGCCTTACAGTCATTGCATCTCCAAGGGAAGCGAATTTATTCCTGTATCCGCATCGTAAACTATGTCCACTCGTTCTACGAGCCAAGGTCATTGTAGGGAAGTGACTTTGTTCACGGCTCCGCGCCATGAAAGTTTTCCATTTGCCTTATAGCTATTGCATCATTAAGTGAAGCGACTTCATTCCTTGTACGTATCCGCATCGTTAACTACGTCCACTTGCCCTACGAGCCAAGATCTTTGTAGGAAAGTGACCTTGTTCACGGCTCCGCGAAATGTAAATTTTTCATTTGCCTTATAGCCATTGCATCTCCATGGGAAGCGACTTCATTCTTGTATCCGCACCGTGCACTATGTCCACTCGTCTTACGAGCCAAGATCATTGTAGGGAAGTGACTTTGTTCACGGCTCCGCGTCATGTAAGTTTTCCATTTGCCTCATAGTCATCGCATCATTAAGGGAAGCGACTTCATTCCTGTGTCCGCACCGTGAACTATGTCCACTCGTCCTACGAGCCAAGATCATTGTGGGGAAGTGACTTTGTTCACGGTGCCACGACGTGTAAGTTTTCCATTTGCCTCAGAGCCATTGCACCTCTAAGGGAAGTGACTTCATTTCTGTATCCGCAACGTAAACTATGTCCCCTTGCCCTACGAGCCAAGATCATTGTAGGGAAGTGACTTTGTTTACGGCTCCGCGCCATGTGTGTTTTCTATTTGCCTTAAAGCTATTGAACCTCCAAGGAAAGCGACTTCGTTCTGTATCTGCACTGTGAACTATGTCCACATGCCCTACGAGCCAAGATCGTTGTAGGGCAGTGTGTTTGTTCACGGCGCCACGCTATGTTAGTTTTCCATTTGCCAGATAGATATTGCATCATTAGGGGAAGCGATTTCGTTCCTGCATCTGCACTGTAAACCATGTCAACTTGCCCTACGAGCCAAGATAGTTTTAGGGCAGTGTCTTTGCTCACGGCTCCGCTTCATGTAAATTTTCCAGTTGCCTTATAGGTATTGAACCTCCAAGAGAAGCGACTTCATTCCTGTATCCGCACCCTGAACTATGTCCACTCGTCCTACGAGCCAAGATCATTGTAGGGAAGTGACTTCTTTCACAGCTCCGTGTCTTGTAAGTTTTCCATTTGCCTTATAGCTATTGCATCATTAAGGGATGCAACTTCATTCCTTTTATCCGCACCGTAAAATATGTCCACTTGCCCTACGAGCCAAGATCTTTCTAGGAAAGTGACTTTATTCACGGCTCCTCGCCATGTAAGTTTTCCATTTGCCTTATAGCTCTCACATCATTAATGGAAGTAACTTCGTTCCTCTAGTCGCACCGTGAACTATGTGAACTTGCCCTATGAGCCAAGATCGTTGTAGGGTAGTGATTTTGTTTACGGCGCTACGTTGTGTAAGTTTTCCATTTGCCTTATAGGCCTTGCATCTCCAAGGGAAGTGACTTCATTCCTTTATCCGCACCGTGATTTATGTCCACTCGTCCTATGAGCCTAGATCATTGTAGGGCAGTGACTTTGTTCACGACGCCACGCCGTGTTAGTTTTCTATTTGCCTTATAGCTATTGCATCTCCAAGGGAAGCGACTTCATTCCTGTATCCTTAGCGTGAACTATGTCCACTTGCCCTACAAGCCAAGTTCATTGTAGGGAAGTGACCTTGTTCACGGCTCCGCGCCATGTGTGTTTTCTATTGGCCTTATAGCTATTGAACCTTCGAGGAAAGCGATTTCGTTCCTGCATCTGCACCGTGAACTATGTCCACTTGCCCCAAGAGCCGAGATCGTTGTAGGGCAGTGACTTTGTTCACGGCGCCACGCCGTGTAAATTTTCCATTTGCCTTATAGCCATTAAACCTCCAAGGGAAGCGACTTCATTCATGCATCTGCACCGTGAACTATGTCAACTTGCCTTACGAGCCAAGATCGTTGTAGGGCAATGTCTTTGTTCACGGCAACACGCGGTGTCCGTTTTCCATTTGCCTCATAGCCATTGCATCTCCAAGGAAAGTGACTTCCTTCGTCCATCTGCTGTGTGAACTATGTCCTCTCACACTACGAGACAAGATCATTGTAGGGAAGTGACTTTGTTCACACCTGCGCGTCATATAAGTTTTCCATTTGCCTTATAGCCATTGCATCATTAAGTAAAACGACTTCATTCCTGTATCCGCACCCTGAACTATGTCCACTCATCCTACGAGCCAAGATCATTGTAGGGAAATGACTTTTTTTACGGCTCCGCCCCATGTAAGTTTTCCATTTGCCTTTTAAGCAATCGTATCATTAAGGTAAGTAACTTCATTCTTGAAACCGCACCGTGAACTATGTCAACTTGCCCTGTGAGCCAAGATCGTTGTGGGGCAGTGATTTTGTTAACGGCGCCACGTTGTGTAAGTTTTCCATTTGCCTTATAGCCATTGCATCTCCAAGGGAAGAGACTTCATTCCTGTATCCGCAGCGTGAACTATGTCCACTTGCCCTACAAGTCAAGTTCATTGTAGGGAATTGACGTTGTTCACGGCGCCACGCCGTGTAAGTTTTCCATTTGCCCTATAGCCATTGAACCTACAAGGGAAGCGACTTCATTCATGCATCTGCGCCGTGAACTATGTCCACTCGTCCTACAAGCCAAGATCATTGTGGAGAAGTGACTTTGTTCACGGCGCCACGACGTGTAAGTTTTCCATTTGCCTTATAGCAATTGCATCTCTAGGGGAATCGACTTCATTCCTGCATCTGTACCGTGAACTATGTCCACTTGCCCTACGAGCCAAGATCATTGAAGGGAAGTGACTTTTTCCACGGTTCCGCGTCATGTAAGTTTTCCATTTGCCTTATAGCTATTGCATCATTAAGGGAAGCGACTTCATTCCTGTATCCGCAGCGTGAACTATGTCCACTTGCCCTATGAGCCGAGATCGTTGTAGGGCAGTGACTTTGTTCACGGCGCCACGCCGTGTAAATTTTCCATTTGTCTTGTAGCCATTGAACCTCCAAGGGAAGCGACTTCATTCATGCATCTGCACCGTGAACTATGTCAACTTGCCTTACGAGCCAAGATCGTTGTAGGGCAATGTCTTTGTTCGCGGCGACATGCCGTGTACGTTTTCCATTTGCCTCATAGCCATTGCATCTCCAAGGAAAGTGACTTCCTTCGTCCATCTGCTGTGTAAACTATGTCCTCTCACACTACGAGCCAAGATCATTGTAGGGAAGTGACTTTGTTCACGACTGAGCGTCATGTAAGCTTTCCATTTGCCTTATAGCCATTGCATCATTAAGGGAAACGACTTCATTCCTGTATCCGCACCCTGAACTAGGTCCACTCATCCTACGAGCCAAGATCATTGTAGGGAAATGACATTTTTCACGGCTCCGCGCCATGTAAGTTTTCCATTTGCCTTTTTAGCCATCGTATCAATAAGGTAAGTAACTTCATTCTTGAAACCGCACCGTGAACTATGTCAACTTGCCCTATGAGCCAAGATCGTTGTAGGGCAGTGATTTTGTTAACAGCGCCACGTTGTGTAAGTTTTCCATTTGCCTTATAGCCATCGCATCATTAAGGGAAGTTACTTCATTCCTGTATCCGCATCGTGAACTATGTCCACTCGTCCTGCGAGCCAAGATCATTGTGGGGAAGTGATTTTGTTTACAGCCACGACGTGTAAATTTTCCATTGGCCTTATAGTCATTGCATCTCTAGGGGAAGCGACTTCATTCCTGTATCCGCACCGTAAACTATGTCCACTCGTCCTACAAGCCAAGATCATTGTAGGGAAGTGACCTTGTTCACGGCTCCGCGCCATGTAAGTTTTCCATTTGCCTTTCAGATATTGCATCATTAAGGGAAGTGACTTCATTCCTGTATCCGCACCGTGAACTATGTCCACTTGCTCCTACGAGCCAAGATCATTGTAGAACAGTGACTTCGTTCACGGTGCCACGCCGTGGTACTTTTCTATTTGTCTGATAGCCATTGCATCATTTGGGGAAGCGACTTCGTTCCTGCATCTGCACCGTGAAATATGTCCACTTGCCCTACGAGCCAAGATCGTTGTAGGGCAGTGACTTTGTTCACGGCGCCACGCCGTGTAAGTTTTCCATTTGCCTTATAGCTATTGAACCTCCAAGGGAAGCGACTTCATTCCTGCATCTGCACCGTGAACTATGTCCACTTGCCCTACGAGCAAAGATCGTTGTAGGGCACTGTGTTTGTTCACGGCACCACGCCGTGTAAGTTTTCCACTTGCCTTATAGTCATTGCACCTTCATGGAAAGTGACTTCCTTCGTCCATCTGCTGTGTGAACTATGTCCACTCCCACTACGAGCCAAGATCATTGTAGGGAAGTGACTTTGTTCACTGCTCCGCGTCATGTAAGTTTTCCATTTGCCTTATAGACATTGCATCTCCAAGAGAAGTGACTTCATTCCTGTATCCGCACCGTGATCTATGTCCACTCGTCCTACGAGCCAACATCATTGTGGGGAAGTGACTTTGTTCACGGCTCCACGCCATGTAAGTTTTATATTTGCCTTATAGCTATTGAACCTCCAGGGGAAGCGACTTCATTCCTGCATCTGCACCGTGAACTATGTCCACTTGCCCTACGAGCCAAGATCGTTGTAGGGCACTGTGTTTGTTCACGGCACCACGCCGTGTAAGTTTTCCATTTGCCTGATTGCCATTACATCATTAGGGGAAGCGACTTCGTTCTTGCATCTGCACTGTGAACTATGTCCACTTGCCCTACGAGCCAAGATCGTTGTAGGTCAGTGTCTTCATTCACGGCTCCGCGTCATGTAATTTTTTTTTTGCCTTATAGGTTTTGAACCTCCAATGGAAGCGACTTCATTCCTGCATCTGTACCGTGAACTATGTCCACCTGCCCTACGGGCCAAGATCGTTGTAGGGCAGTGACTTAGTTCACGACGCCACGCCATGTAAGTTTTTCATCTGCCTGATAGCTATTGCATCATTGAGGGAAGCGACTTCATTCCTGTTTCCGCACCCTGAACTATGTCCACTTGTACTACGAGCTAAAATTCTTGTAGGGAAGTGACTTCTTTCGCGGGTCCCGTCATGTAAGTTTTCCATTTGCCTTATAGCTATTGCATCATTAAGGGAAGCGAATTCATTACTTTTATTCGCACCGTGAACTATGTCCACTTGCCTTATGAGCCAATATCGTTGCAGGGCAGGGATTTTGTTCACGGCGCCACGTTGTGTAAGTTTTCCATTTGCCTTATAGACATTGCAACTCCAAGGGAAGCGACTTCATTCCTGTATCCGCATCGTGAACTAAGTCCACTCGTCCTACGAGCCAAGATCATTGAGGAGAAGTGATTTTGTTTACGGCGCCACGACGTGTTGGTTTTCCATTTGCCTTATGGGCATTGCATCTCTAGGGGAAGCGACTTCATTCCTGTATCTGCACCGTAAACTATGTCAACTTGCCCTACGAGCCAAGATCATTGAAGGGAAGTGACTTTTTTCACGGCTTCGCGTCTTGTAAGTTTTCCATTTGCCTTATAGCTATTGTATCATTAAGGGAAGCGACTACATTCCTTTTATCCGCACCGTGAACTATGTCCACTTGCCCTCTGACCCAAGATCTTTCTAGGAAAGTGACTTTATTCACGGCTCCGCGCCATGTAAGTTTTCCATTTGCCTTATAGCCATGGCAACTCCAAGGGAAGCGACTTCATTCCTGTATCAGCACCGTGAACTATGTCCACTCGTCCTACGAGCCAAGCTCATTGTAGGGAAGTGACTTTGTTCACGTCTCCGCGTCATCTAAATTTTCCATTTGCCTTATAGCCATCGCATCATTAAGGGAAGTAACTTCATTCTTCTAGTCGCACCGCGAACTATGTGAACTTGCCCTATGAGCCAAGATCGTTGTAGGGCAGTGATTTTGTTCACGGCGCCACGTTGTGTTAGTTTTCCATTTGCCTTATAGACATTGCAACTCCAAGGGAAGCGACTTCATTCCTGTATCCGCACCGTGATTTATGTCCACTCGTCATATGAGCCAAGAATATTTTAGGGCAGTGACTTTGTTCACGACGCCACGCCGTGTGAGTTTTCTATTTGCCTTATAGCCATTGCATCTCCAAGGGAAGCGACTTCATTCCTTTATCCGCAGCGTGAACTATGTCCACTTGCCCTACAAGCCAAGTTCATTGTAGGGAAGTGACGTTGTTCACGGCTCCGCGCCATGTGTGTTTTCTATTTGCCTTATAGCTATTGAACCTCCGAGGAAAGCGATTTCGTTCCTGCATCAGCACCACGAACTATGTCCACTTGCTCCACGAGCCAAGATCGTTGTAGGGCAGTGACTTTGTTCACGGCGCCACGCCGTGTAAGTTTTCCATTTGCCTCATAGCCATTGCATCTCCAAGGAAAGTGACTTCCTTCGTCCATCTGCTGTGTGAACTATGTCCTCTCTCACTACGAGCCAAGATCATTGTAGGGAAGTAACTTTGTTCACGGCTGCGCGTCATGTAAGTTTTCCATTTGCCTTATAGCCATTGCATCATTAAGTAAAACGACTTCATTCCTGTATCCGCACCCTGAACTATGTCCAATCATACTACGAGCCAAGATCATTGTAGGGAAAAGACTTTTTTCACGGCTCCGCGCCATGTAAGTTTTCCATTTGCATTATAAGCAATCGTATCATTAAGGTAAGTAACTTCATTCTTGAAACCGCACCGTGAACTATGTCAACTTGCCCTATGAGCCAAGATCGTTGTAGGGCAGTGATTTTGTTAGCGGCGCCACGTTGTGTAAGTTTTCCATTTGCCTTGTAGCCATTGCATCTCCAATGGAAGCGACTTCTTTCCTGTATCCGGAGCGTGAACTATGTCCACTTGCCCTACAAGCCAAATTCATTGTAAGGAAGTGACGTTGTTCACGGCTCCGCGCCATGTGTGCTTCCTATTTGCCTTATAGCTATTGAACCTCCGAGGAAAGCGATTTCGTTCCTGCATCTGCACCACGAAATATGTCTACTTGCTCCACGAGCCAAGATCGTTGTAGGGCAGTGACTTTGTTCACGGCGCCACGCCGTGTAAGTTTTCCATTTGCCCTGTAGCCATTGAACCTCCAAGGGAAGCGACTTCATTCATGCATCTGCGCCGTGAACTATGTCCACTTGCTCTTCGAGCCAAAATCATTGTTGGGCACTGTCTTTGTTCACGGTGACACGCCGTGTACGTTTTCCATTTGCCTCATAGCCATTGCATCTCCTAGGAAAGTGACTTCCTTCGTCCATCTGCTGTGTGAACTATGTCCTCTCTCACTACGAGCCAAGATCATTGTAGGGAAGTGACTTTGTTCACGGCTGCGCGTCATGTAAGTTTTCCATTTGCCTTATAGCCATTGCATCATTAAGGGAAACGACTTCATTCATGTATCCGCACCTAGAACTATGTCCACTCATCCTACGAGCCAAGATCATTGTAGGGAAATGACTTTTTTCACGGCTCCGCGCCATGTAAGTTTTCCATTTGCCTTTTTAGCAATCGTATCATTAAGGTAAGTAACTTCATTCTTGAAACCGCACCGTGAACTATGTCAACTTGCCCTATGAGCCAAGATCGTTGTAGGGCAGGGATTTTGTTAACGGTGCCACGTTGTGTAAGTTTTCCATTTGCCTTATAGACATTGCATCTCCATGGGAAGCGACTTCATTCCTGTGTCCGCATCGTGAACTATGTCCACTCGTCCGACAAGCCAAGATCATTGTGGAGAAGTGACTTTGTTCACGGCTCCGCGTCATGTAAGTTTTCTATTTGCCTTATAGCTATTGAACCTCCAAGGAAAGTGACTTCGTTCCTGCATCTGCACTGTGAACTATGTACACTTGCGCTACGAGCCAAGATCATTGTAGAACAGTGTCTTTGTTCACGGCGCTACGCCGTGTTAGTTTTCCTTTTGCCTGATAGCCATTGCATCATTAGCGGAAGCGACTTCGTTCCTGCATCTGCACCATGAACTATGTCAACTTGCCTTACAAGCGAAGATCGTTGTAGGGCAATGTCTTTGTTCACGGCGACACGCCGTGTACGTTTTCCATTTGCCTCATAGCCATTGCATCTCCAAGGAAAGTGACTTCATTCGTCCATCTGCTGTGTAAACTATGTCCTCTCTCACTACGAGCCAAGATCATAGTAGGGAAGTGACTTTGTTCACGACTGAGCGTCATGTAAGCTTTCCATTTGCCTTATAGCCATTGCATCATTAAGGGAAACGACTTCATTCCTGTATCCGCACCCTGAACTAGGTCCACTCATCCTACGAGCCAAGATCATTGTAGGGAAATGACATTTTCCACGGCTCCGCGCCATGTAAGTTTTCCATTTGCCTTTTTAGCCATCGTATCATTAAGGTAAGTAACTTCATTCTTGAAACCACACCGTGAACTATGTCCAATTGCCCTACGAGTCAAGATCGTTGTAGGGAAGTGATTTTGTTCACGGCGCCACGTTTTGTAAGTTTTCCATTTGCCTTATAGACATTGCATCTCCAAGGGAAACGACTTTATTCCTGTATCCGCACCGTGAACTATGTCCACTCGTCCTACGAGCCAAGATCATTGTGAAGAAGTGACTTTGTTCACGGCGCCACGACGTGTGAGTTTTCCCTTTGCCTAAGAGCCATTGCATCTCTACGGGAAGAGACTTCATTCCTGTATCCGCAACGTATACTATGTCCACTTGCCCTACTAGTCAAGATCATTGTAAGGGAGGGACTTTGTTCACGGCTCCGCGCCATGTGAGTTTTCTATCTGCCTTATAGCTATTGAACCTCCAAGGAAAGCGACTTCGTTCTTTTATCTGCACTGTGAACAATGTCCACTTGCCCTACGAGTCAAGATCGTTGTTGGGCAGTGTGTTTGTTCACGGCGCCACGCCGTGTTAGTTTTCCATTTGCTTGATAAACATTGTATCATTAGGGGAAGCGACTTCGTTCCTGCATCTGCACTGTGAACAATGTCCACTTGCCCTACGATCCAAGGTCATTGTAGGGAAGTGACTTTGTTCACGGCTCCGCGTCATCTAATTTTATTTTTTTGCCTTATAGCCATTGAACCACCAAGGGAAGCGACTTCATTCCTGCATCTGTAACGTGAACTATCTCCACTTGCCCTACGAGCCAAGATTGTTGTAGGGCAGGGACTTTGTTCACGACGACACGCCGTGTAAGTTTTCCATTTACCTTATACTTATTGAATCTCCAAGAGAAGCGACTTCATTCCTGTATCCGCAGTGTGAACTATGTCCACTTGCCCTACGATCCAAGGTCATTGTAGGGAAGTGACTTTGTTCACGGCTCCGCGTCATGTAAGTTTTTCATTTGCCTTACAGCCATTGCATCATTAAGGGAAGTGACTTCATTCCTGTATCCGCATCGTGAACTATGTCCCATTGCCCTACGAGCCAAGATCGTTGTAGGGCAGTGATTTTGTTCACGGCTCCGCGTCATGTAAGTTTTTCATTTGCCTTATAGCCTTTGCATCATTAAGGGAAGCGATTTCATTCCTTTATCCGCACCCTGAACTATGTCCACTCGTCCTACGAGCCAAGATCATTGTAGGGAAGTGACTCTGTTCACGGCTCCGCGCCATGTAAGTTTTCCATTTGCCTCAGAGCTACCGCATCGTTAAGAGAAGCGACTTCATTCCTGTTTCCGCACCGTGAACTATGTCCACTTGCCCTACGAGCCAAGATCGTTGTAGGGCAGTGATTTAGTTCACGGCGCCACGTTGTGAAAGTTTTCCATTTGCCTTATAGACATTGCATCTCCAAGGGAAGCCACTTCATTCCTCTATCCGCACCGTGAACAATATCAACTCGTCATTCAAGCCAAAATCATTGTGGGGAAGTGACTTTGTTCAGGGCTCCGCGTCATGTAAGTTTTCGTTTGCCTTATAGCTATTGCATCATTAAGGGAAGCGACTTCATTCCTTTTATCCGCACCGTGAACTATGTCCACTTGCCCTACGAGCCAAGATCGTTGTAGGGCAGTGTGTTTGTTCACTGCGCCACGCCATGTTAGTTTTCCATTTGCTTGATAGCCATTGCATCATTAAGGGAAACGACTTCATTCCATTCATCCGCACCGTGAACTATGTCCACTTGCCCTACGAACCAAGATTTTTCTAGGAAAGCGACTTTGCTCACGGCTCCGCGTCATGTAACTTTTTCATTTGTCTAATAGCTATTGCATCTCCAAGGCCCATGGTGCAATGGTGGAGAGAGCACTGATGGATTTTGTGCTGATATCGAGGAGAGTGGTGGGGAGGCTGTTGGATGTGCGGGTGTTGAGAGGGGAGGGTGGAGGAGTGTCTGACCATCTTCTGGTGGAAGGCAGATTAAGAGTGGAGCAGAAGTGGAAAGGCAACAA
>SDVV010027674.1:0-12068 GCA_016164225.1 Gammarus roeselii | reverse complement strand
ATCAGACGTATCCAAGGTCGCCCCGAGCGACCTATCCACATACTGTCGGACGGAGACACTGTCTCTTCTTCATACGCGGACATCGCGGACAAACTAGCCAAATATCACAATCAACAAATTATACGGCTTCTTTCCAACAGGAAAAGATCCGAAGAGAAAGTGAGCATATTGACTTCACTTCCACAAATGAAGAATTCTACAACAAACCTTTCTCCATCCATGAACTACAATATGCAATTGACCACACTCGTGAAACCTCACCCGGGCCGGACCGAGTGCACATCGACATGATCAAACACCTTCCTGACAACGCTCTCCAGCACCTACTAAATGTGTTCAATTCGCTGTATTCAAATTCATTCATTCCCAACCAATGGCGGGAATCCGTCATCATACCGATACCCAAACCCGGAAAATGTCACAGCGACCCACATAACTATCGTCCCATTGCCCTAACTAGCGTCCTATGTAAGACTATTGAAAGAATGATAAACTCACGCCTAGTCGACTACTTTGAAATGCATGCAGGCCTTAACAACATCCAGTGCGGTGGCCGTAAGCGCCACTCCACAACGGACCACTTCGTACGACTAGAATCAGACATTAGACAGGCCTTCGTCCGAAGAGAACATGTGGTTTCCATATTTTTCGACGCTGAAAAAAGCATACGACACTACGTGGCATAACGGGATCATGAAGGATCTCCACCGTAAAGGTTTGAGAGGTCGGCTACCACTTTACATCCACCAATTTCTACAAAATCGCACCTTCAGGGTCAAGGTTGGCGACACTCAGTCTCCGTCATATCCGCAGGAAATGGGCGTTCCCCAGGGAAGCGTCCTCAGTGTCACTCTCTTTATCCTCAAAATCGATCAGTTAGCCGACATTCTTCCCAGAGACGGAGGACTGCTCCCATCGCTATACGTGGACGACCTACAAATAAGCTACAGACACCCAAGCCTCATAAAAATTAAACATGAACTCCAGAAGTGCCTAAACCCAGTCGGGAACTGGGCTTCCCTAAACGGATTCCGATTCTCGCCCTCTAAAACTAAAAGCATGCACTTCACCCTTGTGCTCGGATTACACCTGAAACCAGCCCTAACGCTGCACAACACACCTCTAGTATACGAAGAAACGATCAAATTCCTGGGTCTTGTGTGGGATCCTAAACTCACGTGGCGACCCCACATTGCAGCCCAGGCGACTCGATGCAAAAGGTCGACGGGACTTATCCAATCGGTAACATCCCTGAAGTTCGGTTCCGACATGGACACTGGAATGACGTTGTTCAGAGCAATAATACGATCGCGCATAGACTACGGAGCCGTTGTCTACGGATCTGCAGCCAAAACTACTCTCGACCCTTTCTCGACCATCGCAAACAAAGCTTTGCGTATCACAACCGGCGCATTCCGCTCCAATCCAATCGAATCCCTTAACGTGCTCGCTAACGAACTTCCACTTCCGCTCCGGCGAGACAAGCTTTCACTACAATACTATTTTAAGACTAGAAGTCTTATCAACAACCCAGCAATCAGCTACGTCACTAACATATCTGATAAGCGCCTTTTTGCGGCTAAGAAGAATATATGCCCACCATTTTCCCTACGCGTGGACAACCTGCTGACTTCGCTCAACATCAATCGAAAAGCTACTAAGCCTTCATTTTCCTATCGAATCCTCCAAATTAACACACCAACATGGATGATCAACTCTCCACCGGTCAACCTAGACCTGCAAATCTACCCTTAAGCAACTACTCCAACCAACGCGTACCGGCAGGAATTCCGGAGACTACTCGAGGAAGAATATTTAGAGCACCGCCACATATACACTGACGGCTCCAAAACCGCGGACGGAGTGGGAGCCGCCGCTGTGTGCGGGGACACCCCACTCTCGGCCACCCTCCCACAAGAGGCCTCCGTGTTCTCTGCGGAGCTTCGTGCACTCGAACTAGCCGTCTCTATCGCAAAAACAAATCGCTTCGCCAAATACGTCCTATTCTCAGACAGTCTGAGTGTCTTCACCCAGCTTAAACACTGCATTATAAACATCATGTTCTACGTAAGATGCAGCACGGTCTCTTTGTGATGACCGAGACGGGTCAGGCAGTGGAGTTGTGCTGGATCCCCGGGCACACTGGAATAAGAGGAAACGAACTTGCGGACTCGCTTGCTAAACAAGCATCTACTCACCAAGAACAATGTTTTGCAACACATTATCGGGACTGGTTCCCTATCATCAACTCCCATATAACATCCCGATGGGATGAAATGTGGCAGCAGAGTGGACAAACGATGCTTTCAGTCAAACCCTCAGTCGGAGAATGGGAAACGAAGTTCACCAACAGAAAACACCAAGTGTTCATCAACCGCTTGTGCACGGGACACACGTGGATAACTCACAACCACCTGATGGATGACGACATAGGACCAAACGCACCACCTTGCCCCTGTTGCCACCAAGTGGCTATCAGCGTGAAACACTTACTGATGGATTGCAACGCACTCGCGGCAGCCCGTCGAGCGTTCCTAGATCCCCTGTGCAACCTACAAAGCCTACTCACGGACCCAACCTACCGTAAAAAGCATATCGCTTCCGGAAAACACACCGGACTATACGAAGCTGTCTAAACCTCTAACACCTGTGCAAATGAGGTGGTCCCTCCATCTCATTACGCGCAGAAACAACAACTCATTTTACGAAGATACGCATTAACTCTATACTGTCTCGTACGTGCTAGTACGCGAATATGCCACGATTAAAATATGTATTGACTTCATCTTGACAAAACTAATATTTTTGCACACGAGGCCGCGCGGACTTACCTAATTCAACGACGGTCGCACCCAATGGGGGAGCCTATTATGACTCACGTTGAGGCTCTGGTGGAAATGAGGCCCAAATCAAATCAAACCCAGCGCTGTAAAACTCATACACTGAAAAATGTTTGTGAGATGCTTGAGTAGAACAATTAACCATTACAGTCCACGGATTGCTGGCGCAGAGGGCGAGGGTCGCGTCGAGGCTGGTCGAGGTGCGTCGAGATCGGTCGAAACATGTTGAGGCGAGTCGAGTTGGTCGCGACGAGCCGAAACTGGTCGAAATGATTCGAGACAAGCCGAGGTGAGCTGAGGCGAGGGGTCTCGGGGGACTCGGGGAGCTCGGGAAGACCCGGGGGACATGGGTTACCCTCCGGTATTCATCGGGCTCTTTTGCGACCCGGGGAACTAATGCTTCCCCTCGTCTTATCCCCTCAAACAATCGGTGCAAAATCAATAATCTGAGCAGTTTTTCTGCCGATGACGAACCTGCTTTTACTTTATTTTTCACGATCCACAATATTATAACGCTGGAGTATTTGTGCGGGAGTTCGTATTTTTTATTTTGTGACTAAGTATTTTTTCCTCAGTCTGTGCTGGCTCGCGCGTGCACGGACCATGTGCAGTTTCTGAGGTTGACCTGGACTGCGCAGCTATAAAACCTTGTGACGCGTTACGGTTGGAGTCTATCTAATCCGTGAAGCCAAAACCTTGTGCCAGTTTCGACGATGCTGTCTGTGCGCGCTGTCGCGCGTGCATATTATTCTTGGAGTTCTGAGTGGTTGGAGGCGGGGATTCGTTCCATCTAAGTCTTCATCTTGCCTGAATAAATACATTGTACTAAAAAATCAAATAAACCACGTAGTTGTGAACATGTGTTGCGTTGCTGTCGGAGCTGGCTTTGTCCGAGTGGCCGTGATCCTTGTACCAATTTCGACGATACTATCCATGCGCACTTGCGTGTGGACATATTACTCATGAGGTTCTGAGGGGTTTGAGGCGAGCATTCATTTCTTTTCATCAGAGTCTTTATCTTACCTAAATAAATCAATTGTATTTATACAACTACACCGCGTAGCTGTAAATATTGTGTTGCGTTGCTGTCGGAGCTGAATTTGCCCGTGTAGCCACTGACCTTGTACTAATCTCGACGATGCTACCTGTACGCACTAGGGTGCGTACATATCACTTTTAAGTTCTAGAGGATTGGAAGCGGAGCGTTTTTTCTTTTGCGCACGAACGTGCGTCTGACATAGCTAAAATTTTCACTTTTTCTAACGTTAAGAGCGTTGTTTTGTTTTTTCCTCGCACACTTGGGCGTGCGAGCCTACTGGAATCAATGATCATCGAGCCCAACGGGGGAGCCTATTAGGACTCACGTTGAGGCTCTGGTGGAAATGAGGCTCAAATCAAATCAAAACCCTGTTGCCATCAAGTGGCAATCAGCATGAAACGCTTACTTGTAGATTGTGATGTACTCGCAGCAGCCCGACGAGCCTTCTTGAGCCCCCCGTTCAACCTGCAATGCCTGCTCACAGAAGCGGAACACCGGAAAAAATTGATCGCTTTCGGGAAGCCCACAGGCATATATAAAACAGTGTAAAAGTAACGAAGTCTGAATCATCTCTGATCCCGAACTCGCTGTCCTTCCTGCGTATTAATTGAGAATTTTACCTTTAATTCATGCACGAAACTGTGCAGAATCAACGGATCGTCGTTCCCTGAGGAGGAGCACTCAGTGACTGCACGTTGGAGCTCTATTGGAGAACGGAGGGGGCTGCTACTATTCCTCTACGCTAAACCCACTGTGTCTGCATTGAACCTGTTCTGTATCTATGTTAAATTTACTTTGTATCTATGTCAAATTTACTTTGAATCGATGTTAAAATTACTTTGTATCTGCGTTAGACCTACTTTGTACCTGCGTTAAACTTACTGTGTCTGCGTCGAATCTACTCTGAATCTACGTTGAACCAACTCTTAATCTACGCTGCACCTACGTTGCCACTCTTCAATTGCCCCACGGGGGAGTCTGCATTAACTTCGCGTTGGGACTCCGGTGGAAAACGGTAACAGCTACTACTACTACGTTGGGACACCCTTGAGACCCTTTGGGACCTCCTTGAGGCCCCTCTGAACCCTGGGACCTTTGCTTCCCTCTCCCCACGCTGTAAAACCCATATACAGAAAAATGTATATATGGGAAATGCTTCAGTAGAACAATTAATTATTACAGTGCGCGAATTACTGGCACAGAGGGCGAGGGTCGCGTCGAGGCTTGGTCGAGGTGCGTCGAGATCAGTCGAAACATGCTGAGGCGAGTCGAGTTGGTCGCGACGGGCCGAGACTGGCCGAAATGATCCGAGACAAGCTGAGACTAGGGACCCGGGGAGCTCGGGGGACTTGGGTTACCCTCCGTGATTCGTCGGGCTCTTTTGGGACCCGAGATACCTCTGCCACCCCACTCCCACCCTGAAATGCTTGACCAAAAATGTTTGTTATTACAGTCCCCATGATTGCTGGCGCAGATGGGGAGAGCCGCGTCGAGGCTGGTCGAGGTGCGTCGAGATCAATCGAAACATGTTGAGACGAGTCTAGTTGGTCGCGACGAGCCGCGACTGGCCGAAATGATTCAAGACAAGCAGAGGTGACCTGAGACAAGCCGAGGTGAGCTGAGACAAGTGGTCTCGGGGACTTGGGTTACCCTCCGGGATTCATCGGGCTCTTTTGGTACCCAAGGAACCTATGCTCCTCCACCCCCATCCTATCCCCTCAAACAATATGGGCAAAATCAATAATCTGAGCAGTTTTTCTGCCCATGACGAAGCTGCTCTTACTTTCTTATTCATGATCCGCAATTTTGTCATGTATAATAATGCTGGTGTATTTGTGCGGCAGTTCCTGTTTGGGATTTTTTGAATATGTGTTTTTTCTTCAGTCTGTGCTCGCTCGCGCGTGCACGCACCATATATAGTTTCTGGGGTTGACCTGAACTTCATAGCTATAAAACCTTGTGACGCATTGCGGTTGGAGTTGATCTAATCCATGAAGCCATAGACCTTGTACTAATTTCGACGAAACTATCTTTGCGCACGTGCATATTACTCTTGGAGTTCTGAGTAGTTGGAGGCGGGGATTCGTTCCGTCTGAGTCCTTATCTTACCTGAATAAACAAATTGTACCTTTTTATGCGCACCAGCATGCGTCTGACATTGCTAAAAAAAATCTGACTTTATAAGCGTTGTCTTTTTTTTCTCCAAGCCTACTGGAATCCATGATCATCGAACCCAACGGGGGAACCTATTATGACTCGCGTTGAGGCTCTGGTGGAACTGAGGATCAAATCAAATCATCGGGCTCGTTTGGGACCCGAGGGATCTCTGCCCCCCCCCCTCCACACCGTTCCCAACCTGAAATGCTTGAGTAGAAAATTTAGTTATTACAGTTCACATGATTATCGGCGCAGAGGGGGAGAGCCGCGTCAAGGCCGGTCGAGATCAGCCGAAACATGTCGAGACAAGTCGATTTGGTCGCGACGAGTCGAGACTGACCAAAATGAGTTGAAACAGGCAGAGATAAGCTGAAACTAAGGGACCCGGGGAGCTCGGGGGACTTGGGACCCGAGGGACCTCAGCTCCCCCCCCCATAAACATCAGGTGTGATGTCAATAATCTAAACAGTTTTTTAGCCCATGATGAACCAGCCCTTTCATTCTTTTTTTACGATCCACAATTTGGACATTTAAAGTAATGCTAAAGTATATGTGCGTGAGCTCCTGTTTGTGATTTTGTGAAAACGTGTTTTTCAGTCCGTGCTCGCTCGCGCGTGCGCGGACCATATGTAACTATAAATCGTGTGGTGCGTTGCGGTTGGAGTTGATCTGATCCGTGAAGCCGTGGACCTTGTACCAATTTTGACTATACAATATGTGCGCACTAGCGTGCGCACTTATTACTCTTGCGGTTCTGAGGGGTTGGAGGCGGGGATTTGTTTCGCTTGAGTCTTTATCTCACCTGAATTGAGGAATTTTACTGCAACTGAACTAAGCCCCGTAGCTGTAAACATTGTGTTGCGTTGCTGTTGGAGCTTACCCTGTCTTTGTAGCCGTGAACCTTGTACCAATCTCGACGATGCTACCTGTACTCTTGACGTGCATACATATTACTCATGAAGTTCTAAATAATTGAAATCGGGGATCCGTTTTGTTTAAACGTTTTTCTTGTTCGCTCCGGCGAGCGTCTGACAAGACTAAAATTTTCAACATGTTTCTAACTTTGACATCGTTGTTTTTCTCGCACGCCGAGACGTGCGAGCCTACTGGAATCCATGATCGTAGAGCCCTACGGGGAAGCCTGTTATGACTCACGTTGAGGCTCAGATGGAAATGAAGCATAAATCAAATTAACTTATGTTTTACTGACGGATTGTCCTGTGGAGTAAGTGGCATCTTCTTTTACTGTTGACAAGTAAGACGGCCAGTAATGAAGTTCATGAATTTTATAAAATGTACCAAATTAGGAAGTTTTCC
Organism: Gammarus roeselii; assembly: GCA_016164225.1. Lineage (NCBI taxonomy): Eukaryota > Metazoa > Arthropoda > Malacostraca > Amphipoda > Gammaridae > Gammarus > Gammarus roeselii. The sequence goes on along the minus strand of SDVV010027674.1, from coordinate 4,715 downwards.
TTCCATCTTATGATGACGTACGAACAAGCACATCAGACATGAAACGTGCATAGTATGATTAAGCATACATAGGTGTAACCATAGAACGGCTGATGACATGATATTTTAGAATTTTATAAACTAATTTGGGGTGGATCTATGATTATTCATTTTATGTTTCATTAACACTTTCGTTTAGTATTTTATTTTTTCTTATTTCGTGGGCTCTATTATTTTTCTCTGCCCGTTTTTCACAGTGATAAATTTTGCATTTGTTATTATTATATATCGAGGATGGTTAAGACAAGGTGACCCAGGGAAGTGGGGTACTCGTGGGACCCGCGGGACTCGGAGAACTCGGGGTTTCGGGAACCTGAGGGACTTGGAAGACCAGAAAGATTTGGGGGGACCCACTTGGACCCTTTGAGACACTCTTGAGACCCTTCAGGACCCTTTTGAGAAACTGTAGGACCCTCTTGAGGCCCTTCTGAATCCTGGAACCTTTGATCCCTCCTCCCAAATCTACGTTAAACCTACTCTGAATCTACATCGAACCTACTCTGAATCTATGTTAAACCTACTCTGAATCCAGGTTAAACCTACTCTGTAACTACGGAAAACCTACTCTGAATCTATGTTAAACCTACTCTGAATCTACGTTAAACCTACTTGGTATCTAAGTTAAACCTATTCGGTATCTACTACTATCTATTCGGTATCTACGTAAACCTACTCTGTATTTACGTTAAACCTACTCTGTATTTACGGTAAATCTACTCTGTAACTACGGTAAACCTACTCTGTGACTACTGTAAACCTACTCTGTAACTACGGTAAACCTACTCGGAATCTACGTTAAACCTACTCTGAATTTACGCTGCACCACTCTGCCACTCTTTAATTGCCCTACGGGGGAATCTGCATTAACTTCGCGTTGGGACTCCGGTGGAAAACAAAATCAAACTACTACTACTTCATAAACTTGCTATGATGCTATTGTGCAGATAGCAAGGCATTTGATTTGTAGTCTGGCAACAGCATAGTGCGGTAATTGTAATCGGGGCAATTGTTATGTAAACAAGCGTCTCTACAGCCTTGACCTCGGGCATCGACAGAATTCCTTGTCAGGTTATTTTGTGTTACAAGAAGGCGACTAACGGGCGTCCACACTCACTTATGAGACGGTTAATGGCAAGTCCATGAGCTGCTAGTTGGGTGAAAAGTTCTTCAAGGTCCTGGAGATGCTCAGCTAGCAAAATACAACATTGGTGGTGGTGTGAGAGGGGCTGCCGGCTTTGAGCTCCCACAGTTTGTGACCCGCTCAGAGGGTAGTGATTATATTCGTGCTGATTCACTGCACAGGTGGTGTATAAGACCGTAGTGCACATTTTTAATCTATTCATAGGCTCTGAATGAAAGCGGTTTTGATTATATACTGTGTTTTATGAGCTGAACTCACGACACAGGTCACCAAGTAAATATGGCGCGAGGGTAGCACCTGCAGAACTTGTGACTTGAAACCTGAAGTGCAAACAGTGAAAGACGGCACCAAAAGGCAAGGATGTCAGTAGTGCAGGTGGAGGTGTGAATAATGTACAGTAAATGATGTACTATTCTTTCTAAGAGCGAGAAGAAACCTCATACCGATAGACGATTTGGTTGCGATAACAAAGACGACATACGGTGCGGATGCAGCGAAAGAAGCTTTGCAATTGTATGTAAGTGTTCAGTCCCAGGCTATGAGGCCCAAATCAATCAATCAGTACCACTTGCGACGTACTCGAGAGTAGTATCACCATCATTGACACCACTAAGCCCCCCAGCATCACTACCGATTGCTACCAAATCAACAGCTGGAGGCGGGCAACCTAAGTTAAAGCCAGTACAGTGAAATGTTACGAAAGGAAACATCCACGCCAATCGCTACTTAAGCACAGATGATGATGACCAACCGTTGCCGAGCAATCAACAGGAATTCACGGATGTGTCTACGGATGTGTCTGCAAAAATAAAGAAGAAAACATCGAAGAAGGACTCTAATGTAAAGACGGTAATGGGCTCACTCTTCAGGTTAGTTTCGCGACTAATGGCACTGCTAAACTCTTCGTGTCACTACTGTATCCTGGAAGCAAGTTCCCTCTAAGAAGGATGAAAGAACTTGTGGAGCAGCATCTTGGCGAAGAAACATCGTTCAAGTGCATGAAACGTCTCGGTACAAAAGGAAACATCACCCTCTGAGATTAATGGGGACTTAAATCTACAGGAGTTTGTGATGTTTGACGAGAATATCTGGCAAGAGAGAACCTGCTTGCAGCTAGTCAAGACCAATGCGCGATTGGCCAAGGATTACGACCAGACTGATGAAGAAAGTGAAGAAGATGTTAGAAAAAGGATTGGAGATATTCAGGTAAAGAGTAGAAGGTGCATTTGGGTTCCAATGCAGGACTCTGCAGCTATCTAATAAAGGTTAAGGACGTTAGCCGAACAAAAATTCAAAGTGCCTCTCTTAATTGTTTTGGCTTAGCGGGAAATTGTGAAGTCCATGTCGCAGAACTCTGTAGAAAAGCGCAGTTAGTAGCTTTGCAAGAGACGTGTCTTCATCCTTGGCAGCTTAATTTGCCGTCATCTCTAGGAGCTCTGGTGGAAATGAGGCCCAAATCAATCAATCAATCAGTCATCTCTAGGAGGGAATATTTCTCCAATCTCAATTTCCTTTGTTGATGAGACGATGGAGGTTAGGGTAGGGAGACCACATGGGGGTTTGACATTCATTTGGCAACAATCTCTGTGGACTAAATATAAAAATGAGGCTATACGATTGCAAGAAAATCCTAGGTTTATGCGTTACATTTAATGAGACCTCTGTGCTGTTCTTAAATGTTTACTTCCCTGTCAATTCCGGTGAAAATTTGGAGGAATATCTCGGATGCATCGGTGTACTTGGGGGTACATTGGAGAATAGAGAAAGGCAACAAGTTTGTATTCTAGAAGATTTTAATGAATCCCCACACACAAATAGGTTAATTGAGATTGAAGAGCTATTTGCTGAGCATAATGTTGCATTTCAGGACACCAGGCTGCTGCCACCTAACACGTACACACGCGTGAATCACGGCTCGCTTTCATCTCACGGATCGATCATATTGAATTGTCCTCGCTGTTGTTAGATGCAATAATTTTATGTCATTTTCTGCCCGCTGTTGTCTGCACTAATCACCAAGTTTTAAGGGTAACTTTGAGTGTAAAAGGAATGCAGACTCCCAGACAATCTGAATCCCGCGAAGTTTGGACGATTAATTGGAATTGGACATATTCTATGCTGAGTTTGATGCACTCCTTGCGAATATTCCTATTAGGCTTCTCAGAGTAAATGAGGGTGTTGATAACGTAAGATTGAATGATCTTTATGTTTGCATGAGGCAGTGTATATTAATTGCAGGACGGCGTATTTTTTGTTACCAAAAAACGAGCAAATATGATGTTCCAGGCTGGAATGAATGAGCACAAGAACTGAATTATGCTGTACGGGACGCCGTATTTAATTGGAATGTTGCGGAAGGCCTCGTGGAGGTCAGCTTACGGTAGCAATGAGAATAGCAAGTCACGGTTTCGTAGAGAACTCACGTTCTTGGGAGAGAACGAGCAGCAATTGCATGCGCAGGCTCTTCTTGCAAAATTGCGAGAAAGGAAATGTATGAATTTTTGGAATGAAATTAGGTCACTTAATCCCAAAAAGGAAAGTACTTCCACTCGTAGTGGCGGGCGTAACTGGGGAGGCAAACATTGCATGGGTCTGGGGGAGCTCTTCCAGCATATTGCGCCCTCGACAATGGTAATGCTGTTAGCACCCATGGCATCTGTGGCAGAGGTTAGGAGCATTGCCAAAACAGCCGTTGGGAATGACATTTCGGGTGGTGTGAAAGAATGCTTCCCACAGTCCCACTGCAGGGCTCGCTTTCTTCCTTTAGGATTTTTAAGAAATTCTTTCTTGCTGCATTTATGTCAAGGAGCTATCAAGAGCAAAATGCATGTAAATGTGATTCCTCTTCTGAAATGTGAAACGAAGGACCCTTCTGATATAAATAATTATTGCCTCATTGTTATTGCCACCTCAATTTCCAAGGTTCTTGAGCAGGTTATTCTTGCAAGATTGCAAATATTTCTGTCCACCGCAAACAGTCAGTTTGGATTTATAAAAGACCATGGGACTGAAATGTGAAGACTTGCTTTTTTTTGTGTTTTTTAGATGCGAAGAAAGCTTTTGATAGAGTATATCGTTGGACTTTGTTCACAAAGTTAATTGAGAGAGGAGCCCTGTTCATATTGTGCACTTACTTGTATTTTGGCACAGGGAACAGGAATTCCTAGTGCGGTGGGGTAGTTCGAAATTGGTCACTTGTCATTATAAAAACAAAATAAGACAGGGAGGTCAGCTATCGCCACTGTTGTGTTGGGGTGGATGGATGCTTATTCATTTTATAGATCATTAACACTTTATTTTAGTATTTTATTATTTCTTCTTGCTTGGGCTCTATTATTTTTCTCTGCCCTTTTTTCATGATGATGAACTTTGAATTTATTTATATTATTATTATATGTATCGAGGTTGGTTGAGACAAGGTGACCCAGGGAGGGAGGTTTTCGTGGGACCCGCGGGACTCGGGGACCCGGGGTTTCGGGAATCCGGGGGACTTGGGAGACCAGGTGGATTTGGGGGGGTCCACTTGGACCCTTCC
>SDVV010027673.1:0-12068 GCA_016164225.1 Gammarus roeselii | reverse complement strand
TGCCATCAAAAGCTCACCATGAAAAAACATATTTAATTGAAATTTCCTTTGATAAGCATTTACCGAGTGTCGTATAATGCATAAGTTTTGCGGACCAATTTGGAGGGCAAAACAGTACATTGTCGGTGCGCCACTGGACTTTTGCCGAGCCATCTTGGCATGATGGGTATATCAAACTCGATAGTGCATTCAACAGTTCCCATCAACTGCGGAGCTTCCTTCTTCTCCACAATGGCCTTTCGTGCGTTACTGACGATTGGAGGCTGCCATTGATCTGTATCCCCCAGCACTTGACATCGATCATTACCACTTAGTTCACGTGCAGCAGCTTGCCATTCCGGATGCTCTACGCTGCTGATGCCATCCACATGATTAATTTGATTTATTTCGTACGTACAGAATATATTGGTTTTAATGTTTGTTTAATTTCAAATGTGAAAATTGACTTTCTATTTGCAGCGACCACAAATCAAGCGACTGACAAAACAACAACTCTTCACGGCGTAGACGGCCAGGCTCTGAGGGGACCGATCAAAGCATCTATTTCAATTATAAGCTTATTAACCTACGGGTGTGTTTGTTCTGGTTGATTTACCCCAGCAGCCTACAACGGAGCCGCCGTAGTTTTGACGCGGCCCAGAACCTGCCCAAGCAGGTAGTGTTGCGGTGATTAAAGTAAAGATGTTGGGCATGAGCAGGTCTTAGAGTCGAGGGGGACCTAGACGGCTCTTGCGCTTATAGGAAATTTTAAATTCTAAGGGAGCAACGGGACACACCCAAAGGTCCTCTCGTGTTGCGATGTCATACTAAGTTTAGGGACAAGCAAGATTAAATTATATTAAATTTAAGAAGCTTCCTAGCCCGTTGGAGTCAGCGTCCTTCTGGCGCCAATCGGTAAACCAACTGAGCCTGATCAAGTTAAAAACACTTTTTGTATTATGTTAGCGTTAGGTTTACTACTGCGGTAAGTCAATCTCCAATGCGTGGCGAATGTCAAAGGTATGCATGGAGCCACAGTAGGTACATGAACTCGGTGGTATGAGGAAATATTGTCACAGCACTGCCAGAGTGGCAGTAAGTAGGATTAACGCTCAATCTAGCCTTCTGCAGAGCGCCAAGGAATCGCAGTCGTCCTTAGTGTGCCGGTAGCAATACGCCCCAACACATGCAGAGGAAGAAGAGAAGAGGAAACGGTATCCCATGCATCTAACCTACATTCACGGATGGAAACACGCATGAGAACAGCAAGAACGGAAAGGAGAAAAAGATGGATTCGTAGTGATTTGTTTGCATTACAGCAAGAGCATAACTTGGCTGTTATTAGCCACACGAATAATGAGTAGTTAAGACCGGTGTGTGTGTGTATATATGGGTGAGGGTGTGGAGGCGCGCGTGTATTTGTGTGTGGGCAGGTGTGTGCGCGCGTGTGCGTGTAACTACTGTCGGGATAACTGCAAAAGAGAGATTTTACGATAAGTTAAAGGATATACAACAAAATATAGGATGCATATGAGATAAATAAAAGCTTAGTAAATTCATGATTGGGAGAGAAGGAGAGATAAAAAAGGGTGACGCCAACAGGAGTTTGTAGGAAAATATGTCTTTTAACCCTCCTCCCTCTCCCAGTTTGGCCGTGACTCCGTGCGACTCGTGAAACCATCGGATGCCTATGGGGGAGGGGGGTGCAGCTGGGAGAAGGTCAATAAAGGGATCTTACTCATTACATGTTGACATAACGTAGGAGAGTGTGTAATCCAAAACACAGGTGAGCGAGGTGTATACGGTCGGGTCAAAGGAGGACAATATCTGCCGACTACTGGGGATGAGTTCGGATTAATCGACCAAATGTGGGCGGTGAATGATGTTTGCACGTACGCACGGAACGCAATGTTGTGAGGTCGAGGTGGCCCACTATCCTGTTTGTAGAACCAGGCTGGGGTAATGCAGATGTATCTGCGAGTGGGGATGGTTTTCGCAGGTAATGTAGAGGATATGAGGAGTCTCGAGTGTCAGCATACAAGTGTCTGCCCTTCATGTCCATTTGATCACTGAACGATAAACCAGTGCTTCATTGGGCATGTTTTCTATGGGAGTAGTTTGTGTATAACCTGTTGCAAAGCGTAGGACAGCATTTGCGTAGTCGAGATTATCAAGGCACAGTGCGAGTACGAGAGGACGGGCCTCTTACCCTGGTCTAATCTAAGTTAATATAATCAAATCAATAAAACGACCGACCTTTACGACCAAAGGACATAGAATTGGAGACTTACTTAGAGGACTACACATTCGTCCTCCATTCACGCTGCATCGGAGAAGAGAAGATTGATTAGAAAGAGTGCAAACCTACCAGAATTGATGAAGTACGCGTCCTACGGAGGAGGTGACGAAGACGCGTTAGAACTCCAGTTGGAGATGGACCCCTTAATCCAATTCTGAGATCGTTGGATTATCAGAGTAGGGTATGCGTGAGCTGTCGAGGATATCCGGGGAGAAGCCTGGTGTTCTCAATTGGAATTGTTGTCTGTCAACCCTCTGCGTTCCATTTGTGCGAGAAGAGAATACTATTCATTCAACCTATGATACTTTTCAATTTGATCTATGATCCATACATCTGAATCAAGTGTTATGTTTCATTAATATGATAACTAATAACCATCTTATATTCGCGCAAGCTGCTTCTCCTCGTACAGCTTATCACTCGCTATTCACTATATTTATATTCCACTTCCATTAAACACAAAAAAAAACTATGATACCAGAGCTTGCTACTCAACACTAAGAAACCACACACATCCTTCTGTACTCCATCTTTCCTCATGTTTTCCCTGTTATCATCAGTTTGTATTTGTCTTGTCCGCTAAGTCTCGTATCAGAGCTACGGTGAAGATGGACTCATAATCGAATCCAAATTTGTGCTCTTGCCATACTTTTATCCTACTTGTCCCTTTTTTCGTGACCTTATCCATTTTTTAAGGATTTAAATTTTATTTAGGTATAATGACATGTTGACAAAATAACAAAAATATCAGAATACATAGATGATACGTACCAAGTCTTCGTCAGCGTGAGCTGTTCTGAGGGCAACATTTGCTACGTAGGTGAATTTAATATTAACTGGTATTAAATGTCCAACAACCGTTGGACATTGTTATAGGACATCCTCTACTCTCCACTTTTCAATATGTCAAGACAGACGAAAGCGTTTTATTGCACCGTTAATACATAAAAAAATAGGCAGAGTAAGTTGGATCACCGACGTTTACTTTATCAATACTATTTACTGTTTCAACTGTAATTTACTAAAAAACTTGAGCAGGAAATGTCCGACATGAGGTTGTCTATTACATTACTCACACATTGTTTGCGTACGATGGTACCATTTTGAAACTAACTGCATAGCTCGCATGACACATTAACATATGCACATATGCACACGAAAACAAAATTCAATGAGACATAATCGATGAGTGCAATAAATGAAACGGATTTCTACATGAACAAGATAATTGAAATGTAAGCATATGAGGCGAAAAAAAATCGAATGAAAGCATTTATAAAATGAAACTGATGAAACATAAATAGTTGACACGGCAAATTGCATTGCAGAAGTAAATTCTAGTTCAAGAATTTCTGCACGTACAAATTCAATCAGGTAAAATTTTAGTTTACGTTTAAAGGTAGCGATACTTCTGCTCCTCCTTTTATCTATGGTAACCGAACTCAAGGTTTTAGCAGCTCTGTATTTTAAAAATAGTTGGGACTGCGTTGACGAGTTTCAGGGAATTTGCGAATTCGTATTATTGCGAAAATCATACATAAGATTATTTCTAATGAAAAAAACAGTATCAATGTAAGTTAAATGATTCAAAGCTTTGTAGACAAACACCGCACTTAGCAGTTACTGGCACAGATTCCGGCATCAACACTAAATGGTCAACTTTTTCATGCAAGGCTCCTTTCTTGGAAGGTGATCCGACAGTGTAAAGGAGGATCGAATCAAGCGTAGGACATATGACTTAGTGAAGGTAATAGTTGAATACAAAAAGCTGCTATTCTATGAATATATGATATGATATCGCACTTAGTTTGTTGTAGTCCAGTGGATCAGGTTTGTGAAGTCAAAGGCTCTGAAGAAATCTACCGCAAGCTTGTACGTGTGCTATGGAGCAATGGAGGGGACCATCTCCCCCAGAGTTCTAGCTTACTTCAGAACGCCGGTGGAGATTGACCCCTAAACTAATTTAATCCGGGTTCAGGGCAGTGAACTTATTTGTATGAATTGAAGAGCGGAATATGGATGGTCATCATTATGATGTAGCTGTCTTTGAAGCGTGCTGGTGCTAGTGCACTGGGTGAAAGGAGAGGTCTGGAGTGGCGACGGAGAGGCCGGGAGATTATCTGGTTTGAATTTGTTTTATCAAGCCTGTCGAAAACAATGTAAGTAGTGTCCTAAGCTGATGAGCTTGACCGCGGTGGTTGTTTTACTCAATATTTGTACATCCTCCTGCGGCTCTCAAAAAATACTACTTCCTGCCGGGAAGACGGAACAATTGCAGGGCTGTATCACACACCATCCTGCTGGCCACACCTTTATTTATGGGATTGTTCCCTTAGTCGCTCATTATCCCATCTAAATATTAGTTTAGACTAAGTACTCCACTTCCACCGTCAATTCGATTAAGAGCTCCATCTCCACCGTCAGGGGAGATAGATGGACCCTTTTATTCAATCTAATCAAATCTGACCGTGGGATAGTGAGCGACTAGGTGAGGGATGAAGGAGGTTGGTATCATGATTCCGTGGAGGCCAAAATATAGATCAGAGTTTAAACAAGTTAAACGGAAAGCGCTGGATGTGTCCGCGCAAAAGAAACTGGATTTGCTGAGGCTTTGGTCAGGGTTCACATGTAGCGAATGCAAGGAATGACTCCAGTCGATAATGGGGCTGACGTGGTATGAAGAATGGGGCACGCTGCACGTACATTGTGGAAGGTTCAAATTTGAATCATAACGAGTTGGGCCTCTCGGAAGCTAACTACGGTAACCAGGCACATGACCTTCCTGGCCACCGCTGACAAGAAACGAGTAAACAACAATAATGACTGTGTCGGAATCAGCTGACAAGAGAAACGCCACGAAGAATCACTGCATCATTGACATGAAACTCCGCTCGGTTTCAATCGTGCTGCGTATCGGATGTATTCCGTCCTGTACCTTCATCTTCTGTTGAAATCACCTGTAAATTAAAACCGCATCTTCTCCAAGCACTCTATAAATCCACCACCTTAGTCTTCCGGTAAGTACTACAATCTTACCTACCTGTCATTTCGGTTTTGCTACTATCAGCATGGCCGAACAGTCCGGTGGTCTACTCTGCCAGTCGGCTGAAGTAGACATGGACTCGGATCTACTGTCTGACACTGACGACATCGTAGCACCCGATCATCCTGCCTATTATGTTTTTCCTAACAAAAAAGGGAATCTATCATTTAAAATACCTGCAGCAGCAGACTGACTCTGCTCCATCTTCAGCCATTGCCAGTCAGGACACAAAATATCTCCACGTTAAAAACCTCTCCTCAGCTCATCACCCTGTCTCATCATCACCACTGACGACCTCACAGGCCCTCCCCTTCAACTTCTTCAACTCTGCCTTACCAAAATATGGACTGAACTAGCGTTCCTGATCCCCAACTCCATTGAGAGAAATCAAAAAGGGAGAGTCATTGTGGGGCAGATACTAACCGATAAAATCATTGCCTTTCACTCTGCCCCTCCTCAATTTGTCAAGAACAAAGTAAAATACATTCTTACAGTCCCTCAGACACACACTCCTTGCATCGGAGAATTAGTTTTTGATTTGATAGATATTGATGACAGAACAATTCTAACCCTTTCAGAAACCCGAATCATGGCACTCGTGACTGTTTCCTCTTTTTGTGCTACCTATGCTATTTTGTCAATACAAAAACTCTACCATAGAAAACCCCTCTCAGCCTCAGATACTGCCATCTCATCTATCTATTCCATGTGCATCTCCATCGAATGCAGCTTTGCAATCCCTGAGCGGGTGTTACATAAGAGTGTTCCTCTCCATGTTTTTCCCATCACCAAACCACCTATCCGCTGTTATCGCTGTCAGAGGTATGGGCATGGTGCTATTTCATGTCGCCGCACTGCACGATGTGCTAAGTGCGCATCTACCAAGCATTTTACCAAAGTCTGTGAAGAATCAAATGAGTTGCACTGCTTTGTCTGTGGGCCTGGCTCTTCACATGCTTGCTCATCAGTACGATGCAAATTCAATAAAGCAGCTCAGGCAATTGCAGCTCAAGTGCAATGAGGCTACCTTCACAGAGAGCGAGCATCTGCCTGTTATGCATCACTCTACTCCAGCCTAAGAAAACCGCCTTCCACCCAACCTCTAATATTGCCCTCTCCTGCTCTTTCTCCAACACCCTTCGGGGCCACTGCTAACTCCAAATTCTCGATGAAATTCTGGTCAAACCTTGTAACAAACTCGGATGCCTCCCTCTCATCTTCTTCTGTTTCATCTCACTCTTCTACTTCAGCCTCTTGTATTCTCACACCTGCTCAAAAGAAAGCTCCCAAAAAGGCTCAGTCACAGAAAACACCTCCCTACTTGACAGCCGAACACGCTGAGGTTCTCAGTGGCAACTTGTGGTACAACTCAGAAGGGCCTTGCCACTCTCCTGCTGATGCAATAGGCTCTTCTCAAATCTCTACTTCAACAGCTTCTGGGTTGGATCCTTTTCAGCCTCCCTACTGATTCTCCCATAGCTGCCATCTTCTTTGCTATTCTTCAGTCTCTTTCTGCCTCACTATTTTCCTCTTCATAGCTCCACCTGACTCCACTTCCCATCCTCAAACTCTCTTTCTGCAGTGGAATTTCAGTGGATTACTGCGAAAGTTGGCTAAGTTTAAGCACTATTTGTCCACAATTCTTCCAAATGCCATTTGTCTCACTGAACCTCCGCCTTCCGGGGTGCCATATTTACCACAGAGACCGTCTGGATGGTTTTGGAGGACTGGCTATTTAATTCCTGTTAGTATGAAGCACAGGTCACTGCTACTTGTTGTTTTGCAGACGGTGTCTTTGAGACCCTGGCAGTAGACATAGACATAGATTTGGCTTGGTAACGCATACTCCTTGTCTACAATCCGAGTAAAAATGTATCTTTGCCAGAATTTTCTCATTATTTTGCTCAGTAGGGGTATCTCGTGGTGTTGTAAGTGGAGATTTTAATGCCCACCATCAGCATTGGAAACCATTGAGGAACTCTAGAAACCGAACTGGTCTTGCCCTTACCGAACTTTCTCACTAGCAGTGACGTTCTCCGATTATTGAACCCTCCAAACTTTCCTACCCGAGTAGACCCTGCCTCAAGATCTACAACATGAGATGCATGGACAGCAGATTTGGCCTCCTCGTGCATTGAAAGGTCAGATACTGTGACAAAAGCATACAGTTCTTTTGAAACTGTTGTTCTGAAGACCTCAAATAAATATTTTCCCCTTAGATCCTCCACTACCCCAAGCCGCTCTGGGAATCCCAGGTGGAATGCAACTTGCGAGCAGGCTGTCAACAAACGCAGCAAAGTTTTCCACCTATCTAGTCGTTTCCCAACCCCATTATAAAAAACTGTTTTTAATAAATTCACAGCAATAGCAGTTAATACGCTTTTGAAAGAAAAGAAGACTTCCAGGAATGCTTGTTTTTCTGGAACCCACCCACCCCTCTGCCCAGTTATGGAAGATGTTTCGATCAATCTCCGGACGACCCCCTCCCTCTGTCTTTCCTCTCTCCTCTGGTACCTCTCCTCTTTCATCCACCGAAGCTGCAAATGCGCTAGCTTCACACTTTCCTCTTTCTTTCTCTCATGTTCACCTTCTTGCAAAACCTGAATCAGCGTACTTGAGTGATAAACTAAACTCAGATGCAGATGACACTCTCAATCACCGTTTCTCTCTCTCTCTGAGCTGCTCTTTGTTATTCCCAAGCTTTCATCCTACTCTTCTCTTGGTTTTGATCTTCTTCAGAACCAGTTTCTCTCTGTCCTCCCTTGGACCCATCACCTTGCTCTCTTGAACATTTTCAACCTTTCCTTCCGTACTGCTGACATCCCCCAAGCCTGGAGATCCTCCCAAATTGTCCCGGTTCCAAAGCCCGGCAAAGACCACACCACAGTATCTGTCTTCAGGCCCATATCTTTGCTCTCCTGTGTTGGAAAGCACACGGAGAGGCTTGACGTTGCCCGTCTCATGTGGTATCTGGAGAGGAATAATACTTTTCTATCACTAATTTGGTTTTCGCCCCCAACGTGGCCCCATGGACGCTTGCATCCTCTTTGAACATGACATTTAATTGGCTCTTCGCACACAATAAATAGTTTTTGCAGTCTTCTTTGATCTCTCTGGTGACTTTGATCAAGCTTCCCATCAGACAATCTTGTTCAAACTGGCATCACATGAGTGTCCGGCCGTCTCCTTCTGTGGATCTCCAGCTTCCTCACAGACCGCTCCTCCTCTGTCTTTGTTCCTTCAGCCTCTTTTCAGTCTCATCCGATTATTTCTCCGGTCCCACAAGGTGCCATCATCTCTGACCTTCTCTTCAATATACTACTGTCTGACCTACCTTCCTCTCCAGGTGACACAACCTCAATTTATACTGATGACATAACTATGTTTGATACTGCCAACTCAGCTTCTTCTGCCCAGACACTTCTAAAGGATTTTATCGACAACTTTGCTCTTCGGGCACACCGCTTGGGTCTACTCATCAACCCCCAAAAGACCGGTACTTCGTTTTTTTGCCCTTATGCGCTCAGTTTCAACTTGTCCACCACTTTACATCTTTGGTGTACCCATCCCATATTCCTAGCGCCAAAAACTGCTTGGCATAATATTTGACTCTCCTCGTTTGACTTGACGTCCGTACATTGACTTTGGCGGGTGTAGTCGGATGAATGATGAAAGTATGTCCACATCTTCAGATTATATTCTCTGAAAATTCCTAATATGTAAATGATCCTTTTATGTAATTGTTCCTATGTAACCACGTATCAAATAATCAAATATACACTTGAACATGTTTCATTGTCCATTGTCGTACGAATTGAAAATACGTGAACGTGAACCCTGCAACCGCCCCTAAAATGATAAAAATAGGTTGATGTTAATGTTCCTTATATGTAAATGTTCCTAATATGTGACTTAGGCGCTCAGTTTCAACTTGTCCACCACTTCACATCTGTGGTGTACCCATCCCATATTCCCAGCACCAAAAACTGCTTGGCATAGTATTTGACTCTCCTCGTTTGACTTGACGTCCGTACAATGACTTCGTGCGGATCCGTTGTCATGAGCAGCTCAACATAATGTGTGTGCTTTCTTGATCTGGGTTTCTACTCTTCTTCTACTCTTCTATTTGGCATATATCAGAGGTCTTCCCGACTATGGTCTACTCCATTACTCTTCTGCCTCTCCCTCACTTCTTGCTCGACTTGACGTGATTCACTCAACTGCTTCTCGCCTTCTCATTATCACTTGGCGCTCTGCAGTAGAGTATATTTGTGCGAAAAGGGCAATCTAGAGTCAGCGTCGGAAGGCGGGCGGTGCGGAGGGAACGGAGGTGAAACACTCATTCAGACAGACGGACAGTTTTCGGATTATTCGCTAGTTATTAGGTTATATATTTATATTTACACTTATACAAATAGGTATCTGCATTTCAATACTAGGCATTCAGTATTGCAATTCCATTGCATGTCATGCTGCATATATGCATTTTCAATGCTAGTCCTCTGAATGTATAGGGGTATTGATAACATACATTAATAAGATACTTTTTTATTTATAATAAATCTAACAGTTACATAATAATTTACATGCAGTATTAAAGGTTATAACCTGACACTTTCTTACACAAATGTCGATTTCCGGACACGTTCATGATGAAATTTTCCACCTTGGTATCTTTTCTACGTCATTCAATATTGATCAATTTACACGTGGCAAATATTTTCCTTTTCAATATTTTCCTTCTCAAACTCACGAAACACGTTTCTTCTTCAGTAAGTTAGTCATCCAAATTTCAACGCACGTTCGTTCGTTTTCTGTAATATACATTGGAGCGAGGAAGCGAGTGTGCGAGTGACCTGTCATCCGATGTGTTCACTTAGGTTTTTGCTGTTTAGATAATGACAACTTCTTTGCTGTATTTTCTGTTGAAACCAACAGTTTTTTAGAGTTTCACAAGTCGGTAATGCATACGGCCACTTATAACTCTGACCAACTTGCTTTTCCCGAGGTAAATTCGAGCAGTATTTTGAGCCATATTTTACAACTTCTACAGAATCGGTGACGTAGGTGAACGCGGAGCCTTGGCTCTAGATTGAGTGACTTTACCTTGGAGCAGATCATGGGTTTCGGGAGTCGGCAGCACAGTTCATAAGTGGTTATCGCAAACTCTTTGACAGTCAGTTAGCCTCTTACCGTCAGTTAGGGTTGTGATAACAGCTTATCTGGTTTTCCCTCACATTTGTTCAGAATCGCAATATCCGCTAGGTTATGCGACTCAGCTTCCGAGCCCTTGAAATATACTGAAGCTACAATGAATTGATACTTAGTTGAAGATAGATCGGTTAATAGAATGGATTGAACGATGTGTAGATGTACAGCCTGTGAAAGGGCCGTAAGCGAAAAAAATGTCCTATATGAACGATAATGTACGCTACATAAACGCTTACTCTGATATAATTTCACTCAGCTCAATGGGCGACAAACAAATAAATTCAAACCTTTCTAGATAGGTTGACAAAGGCATTCTGAAAAAATAAAGAAGTGAAGCTTGAAGAGGCAGACGAGATAGACAGATTCTGGGACAGTTCATAAAGAAATACACTAGCTTGGGATCGTAACACTGACATAACAGTCGTAAGCGCCAACACTGCAATACGAACGCTGCAAATGACACACTGTTGGATAATCACAGAACAGCATAAACAGGTACGAGAAACATGTTCGACTATGCCAGGTTGAAACATGTATGCCACCGCACCACCTCGCAGGAGGTAGTATATCATCGCGATTAAGAGATGAGCTCCCATGAGCACCCAACACTGCACACTTGAGCATGACTGGCATTATAACGTATGGGAACAGGACTATGATAGGGTTGCCTAGCATTGAAACACCCAAAATAATGATAAAACACTGATATATATCTACAAAACCACGTATCGTCACACTGATGCTAAAATAAAAAATATATAGGATCACTGTAAATTTCTTACCTCTGGAGAATGATCAACCGCAGAAGCACTTCACACCAAGCCAAAGAACTTACTGACACGGCACCGACATCGGGGTGCGAGCAGCGTCCGAGGTTGCTTCCTCACTGGCTGGTGTAGTGAGCGGGGCGGGCCATCGTCTAAGGCCGCTCTCTCATTTACTGGTGGGATCGACGGGCGGCCATCGTCTGAGGTTGTTCTCTCACCGAAGACTGACTTCAACGTGTTGGAACGAGGCTGTATGAAAGACCGCCTTGTTTGAGAACAGTAGGCTTATGAGAAAAATGTTGGATATCGATGTATGAAGTATGCCTAGATAATATCATACCAAATTGGTATAAATATTTACCTGAGCTCCAAATACAGCACAATAACTTGAGCAAGAATGGAGATGCCCCGTTTTTTCGAGCATCGTCTAACGATTTATATCAAAACTACTTATTCCATTGATGATCATTTTTTATTTAATCGATCTGCAAATAAGTTCATATAGTTGCAAACAAATCACGTGTGATGTGACATTCGGTCATAATATGACAACATATATAACAAACGAGAAAAATATCAGTGCGAATATCGTAGATATAAATAATACGATCGCAGAAAATAATCTGAAATTGATACAAAATATGCCACGCGTAAATTGATCAAGTTGTTAGCAAGTAGTGTCCGGAAAATCACCATTCGTGCATGATGAATATGTGTGGGGTTTTAACCTTCAATACTGCATGCAAATTATTATGTAACTGTTAGATTT
>SDVV010027672.1:0-12068 GCA_016164225.1 Gammarus roeselii | reverse complement strand
AAAATTGGTCACGGCAGCAATTCCCGCCCCTGTGGTAGCAGAAAAGATGACACTCCTAAATAAATTGAACGACGAAGATCATTTAGCCTCCGGACCCATCACTTTGTTTGATCCCTCAACACTGTGCCTCACAATAATGATTAACTTCTCCCACTGCTACCGACGTCTCGCGTTGTTCGGCTTTCCTGCTCTCCGACCCTCTCTTAAGGCCGGTGGCCTGCCGTTCGGTCTGTAGTCCCTCCTTAACGTCTCTTGATGTTCGCTCTCTTTACCAGCTTCCCGGTGCCTCTCCCAAGTTCCTTGTCGCTACTCTGTTCGACTCGACCAATGGCCACCCGCCGTGGGCATGGCTTTCCAAAAGAGGTCTGGAAAGACTTTTGACCAACGAGTCTTTTGAACGCTGTCGGAGGTTGATTTAGTTACCATAAAATCTAGAAGAAAAAAATTACTAAAAATCTTAAGATCAAAAATTGATTCCAAGCATTATTATCAATTGATAGGTAAACCCTAGTTTATTATTGAATTGTATTAAATGTAATGCATGATTTTGGGAATGGTTTTCATAAGCCCTTAACGAAACAAAAACCCAAGTGGTTTATTTGCATCGATCGGTCGTTCGGAAAAGACTTGATTCACAAGTAGTTGCAATTCACACGCAGCGTTGACGTGAGCGTTGACTGCAAGCCTAAAGGACGTAGACGGTCGCTGAAACGACTCAAGACCTTTGAGCATTAGCCCATCGTGTGCACCGGCTCTTATCTGTTCTTAGCTTGTTGCCGCATTAACTTGTACCTGCCCAGCAAAATGTATTCGTTTTTGTTGGAATGATAAACAAATATGAATTTATTTGCTTCTATTTTATGCAGGAGCCGGGTTTCATATCATTTTCACGCAGTCGACAGTCTAGATGTAACTTATAGCATCATAGGAGATTTGGACTACAGCCGCCTTTACCTCAATTACTTTATACGACATGCACCCAAATAAAGTTAAATGAACAGCTCATGCAGCACAACACGACAATGTTGAGTCAGTTTCTTGTATTAACGTATCTTCTTTATGAGAAACCACATGAATCAAACAGCATATCATTAATATTATTAAATCATTTATTTCAATCGTCTGGCAATTAGTTTTCAATTCTTATATATAACACATTGAACCCATCATCATATACACTATTTGAATTAACGTTAACGACTGTTCACTTTGAATTTGTCGCAGCTCCTTTCTAGTGGGCCCACGTATGGGGTAGAATGAGTGGTTCATGACGTCACGGATATGCGTGTCGTAGCTTCTGGATCCGTGACGTACTGCATGTAGAGCTTAACGCTTTTATACTCTAGGAGGAGTGTTCATGTTAATTCGCTTATGGGGGAAAATACATCCTGTTATTGCTTTATAGGCATGCGGCTGCAAAGAACGAAATGAGAAACGTTACCTATTCTTGATTTTAAGATGAAAATTTTTTATGCATGAAATTAATACAACAGTAAGAAATGAAATTCCGTTTAATTTTATTCCGTCCAAGGCTTCTCCCGAGTTGTTTTGATGGCACCAAAGCAGAGACAGGCCTCAGCGATTCTATAAAGGGCAGCCTTGGCTTGGGGATATTACAGAAGATAGATTGGTAGTAGTATATATGTCTGCAAGAATCGCTTTCCAGAGTCACTTTTGGGCGGGGCGGGGGGTAGGGTGCAACGCATGCAACCTTGACTCAAGCGGCCGTACGGGGGTTCGCGCAGAAACGGGGAGCTAGGGGCGTAGGGTAGGACGGGGGTCAGTAAGCGGAAAGCTTATACATGTTAACAGGTTATATATTTACATAAGGGTATTGGCAATTCCAATGCTTGCGGGGTGTTGCAACTTCGTTGCATGTCATATAGCGTGTTCCATGCTGTGTCCTCTGAATGTTTTTTGGGCTATTGATAAACATACATTTTATAGAATAATTTTTATTGATAATAACTTATATGTAGTATTATATATTAAGAAGCCTCACTTTCCGGACACCTTTATGATGAATTTTCAACCACGATATCATTTTCTACGTTGCTCGCTTTTGATCAATTTTACATGTGGCATAGATTCAATTAGTTTAGTGTTATTTTTATCCGATTGTATTAATCAGTACCCTTGCGCTAAGCTTTACTTACTTCTGCAGTAACCCCTTTATTCGTATTTCTTTGTGAGCTAGCCGATGAAGAAAATAGATACAATATTTACAGGATGACTGAATCATTCATAAAGAAGAATCACTTAAGAGTATAATTGACTCATTCGATGCTTGATTGGTGGGTTCGTAGCAGTGGGGCTTGGGATATTTTTGTATGTTTTGTTCATTTATCACTGTATATTCTTTCATAGGAATAGTGTGGTAAGCATGTCTTATAACTCCATTTGCAACCTTAGTGTGCGAACGGCCCTGTTTGTACCAGCCTGAAGGTAGGATTGCAGGCAAGGTTCTGTGTTTCCCATCTATTAATTTCATATGTATATAATATCTATAGAAATAGTAGGAATTATTTGTCAGGTTGTTTGCGGGTTAATGTATTTTTTTTTCTTAGGATGCTGAATCTGCGTTACAAGAATCTATCTACCCCATATTGCATTATCCAGGTTATAACCAGCTATATCAGTGTTCCATTGACGCGGTTTTCCAATAGCGAGACTCGCTGTTCGATATGGATTTACTGTAAGTTAAAATATTTTGTTATGTATACTTAGTAATGATCGATTGATTTATGTTGAAGTTGTATCGTTTCGGAATTTCGCTCAGTTAACTTATACAGTTATAGGCATTTTAGTGCATTTCAGGTTTGCATCTTCCACATTATTTCAGGCATAATTGGTACGTTATTGCATCATTTTGGTATTTTTATATGTATATATGACATTCTGAAACGATTTAGCCGTGGTTACTTTAGTTAAAGAGATGTTAATTTAACCCTGTTTTGGACTCAGTTGAGGGTAATTTAATTAGATTTTTGTATGTACGTTACCGTATTTACTATAGGTTTCAGTTGTGTCACTCGTATGTCTTGGTATCTCATTCACATTTCTTGTTTGTTTGTATAAATGCTAGTTCATTCTCATTCATCATGTTTTTAATGTATGTTTTGGGTATGGTAGAGAATTAATCTTCTTACTCTGTTATATCTCGTGAGTTTTAGTATAGGTCTTTCAGTTTTGTAGGTTTTCTTTTGAATTTCCATCTTCAATGCAATCTGGTGGTTATTTATACAATTTAGGATATATTAGGTGTGTATCTGCAATATAGAACATTATTTCAGGTCTAATTAGTTATGTGTTGTTTGTTTTTGGTGTTTCATATATCTTCTTTCATCCTGATACAATATTTGACGTGGTTATTATAGATATAAAACAGACGATTTGTTACAAACTTGGTCCTGCTGTTATGGTATTGTATATTTATTGTACGACCATTCTTCAGTATTTAGGAGGAGTTAGAGAGTTCAAGACAAAAGCTCGTTCTGTTTATGCTTGTTTGTATAAGTAAACCGATTTATTAAGATGAATACCATAATGTATTACACTTTTTAATGTGAATTATAGCAGAGTAGAGCATCTTATTTAGCTATTTTATATATGTTGTTGTTGTAGGTTATTTTTTCCCACGATAATCATAGGAATGTATGTTTAAGAGGTGTAAGTCCGTACTGCATCTTTGTGGAATTTTCGTCATTGATCCCTAGCAAATATGTTGTTTAACGTTTAGCAGACGATTTACTGGATGGATGGGTCCTAGTGTAGAGGTAGTTTACACTCTTTGGTTATCATTTTGGAGTTCATCCATGTTCAACGTGAATTATGTACGTTCTTGTAGACGTCCATCTTAAGTTCCATGGGTTTGTTAGTGAGGTTATGCGACAAGCTACTCATCGTAGTTGTGGTGTACTTAGATTGTTGGTGAACAGAAGCCTAGCTTTTTATGGCCACACACTCTCTGAGACTCATTCTTGACCACTGTACATGTGGCTAGATACTTGGTTACATTCAGGATGTGTCTTGGTTCGAGGCTGTTCAGAGACGATGGGTTAACAGATGCATGGTACGTCAATGGCATCGTATCATGACCGTGTGTTACCTCTTAATTTGTTATATATCAGTGGTAGATTGCTGAGAAGTGACCAAGTAAAGCATTATGGAGTTCATTTTTATGACATAGTGGGCATTGATTTTGTACTGCTAGAGGCATAGCATCAGTTAGGTCTAAGAATTTATTATAGATTTGAATGGTATCCTAGTGAAAATAACATTATCCCCATGAACTGTGTGTTAAATGTCAGATATTTTTAGTATGGCTGTTATGTTAGTATATATTCTTATTCATGAACCAGATCACGTAGGATATCGGACTAGGATTCATCATCTGGGTGTGGTAGGATACGTCGTATATAATAGTTAATCACTGTTGCTTAGGGTAGAGTAGAGAATCTGATTTAGCTATTTTTTAGTTCTTGTTTAACATTTTTTCGCCTAATTTCATGGAATGTTGGGTATAAAATACGCTTAATTGGATGTAACGCCTCAAAAATTGGTTGGTTTTACCTCTCGACCCTGCATTTTAGTCCGGTTCCATGTTGTCTTGAAAAACTAATCTACCGGATTTATGTTGAGTATTAGTGTTGAAATTCTTCAATGATTGAATGTACATCTCAATTACGTTATCCAATCGCAGGTATTTACTTGATGATTATTCCTGCATGTCGTTCTTATATAAATGTTTGTAAGACGTTTGCAGTTTAGACACTTAGAAGTTATTGATCAATACAGGCTTTGTTATGAGTCTGCGTTCTAATTAAGATTACACGTCTTATTCGAGCATTCACCAGATCCACTGTGTCATTTTTCACTTTAGGTCTGTATTGTAGTGGGGTACTAAACCTAACCCATCCTAACCTATCTTAACCTGTTTTTCCCCGTTTCATACTTATGTTAGGTATTTTAGTCATTGATTTAACCTTCATCCTTATCAAATCAATCCACTTGACTCTGTAGTTTTACGAATCTTTAGCAGATGGTGTGCCTACATATATATTTTTTTTTCACTTCGCTTGTTACAAGTCCAGTAATATGGACCAGTTTCGATTAATGTTAGGTCACCGCTCGTTTGTGGACTTTCGAGTTCAAAACGTTTATGTAAGCTTACCCCATACGTCAGTGAGTGTTACAAGTGTTAACGCGTTAGCAAGATTTATGTACGGGCTTACTGTTGGAATATGTTTTTTTTTTTGTAATGATGGATGCGCTGCTCCTACCATTTTCGTCTATTATATCAAATATTGAATAAATTCACTCTAACAATTTTTCGTACAGATCGGCGTTGTAAGGTCCGCAGTTCACAAGATCTAGGATGTAAATCCTGTCTAAGGTACATAATTAGCGAAATATATATCAATGTACGACAACATAGATCAAATATCGATGAATGCAAAATGAGTTACTATACAGTGCCAAATACATTAATACCTAGGCATCTTAACCTATTCAATCCAATAGTTATGTATTATAATCAAGTTTGATGATTATGAATGATATTGATATGTATGAATCTAGCCCCTAAGGCTGAATATTCATCATATCAGAAGCAGTTGAATATATTTTCTCCAATTTGATCCAGAAAATATCCTTTTCCAGATGTTTAGATTCCAAAATTTATCGATATCTCTGTTACATGTTCGGATGAGACTCAGCAGGTAGGATCCAAAAGAACTAATGCACTTCAATTTGTTACATTTGTGTTGTGGATCAGTTATACGCGATGTTAGGTTCAAAGATCTAGTCATTCTAACCAACTTAACCAATAATTATATATTTTCATTCAAGTTTGATGGATATGTATGATATTTAGTCATTATTTTGTGCGATGTACATATTAAATCTATTCCACACGGCTCTATTTTACATACTTTGTATGTATGTGTATGTACCGTGCAGGACCGGGCACGGTATAATGACGTCGTATACAGGGATAGTTACCGATACAATGTAGCCACACAAACACACACAAACACACACACACACACATTTTTAAGAATGCATTTACAGGATCGGTTAACATCTGAGGCGCTCTCCCTCTGATATATGTTTTCTCCATTAGAACCAAATCAATTGTTATTGTTACAAAATATTTAATGTGGACCAGCTTTACGTCATGTTGGATGAAAAGAACTATTCATCTTAACCTATCTTAACCTTTTCTAACCAGGAATTATATAGTATCGATCGAGTTTTCATGCATTTTATCACCGTTTGTTACCGCCATATGCCGGCATATGCCGGTATAATGTAGCTGTATTCACAGTTTGATCCCACCATATGCCAGCAATATGTCGGCATATGCCGGCATATGCTGGTATAATGTAGGTGTATTCACGGTCGATGTCGGTATAATGTTGGCATTTACACACATTTTGCAAAAGGGTTACCATACACTGCTGGATGCATTAATACCTACCCAACCTAATCTCACCCAAAGAACAACATCTTTGTCGTTGATACAAGATTTTTTATGCGCATCAGCTTCATGGTATGTTATGTTAAAAGAAGTAATCGTCCTTTCCTGAACTAACCTAACTTATGTACGGTATTCAGTCAATGTTTTATACGATGCATAATACATATCTCCACTTGTCTCTACATTTTGATCAATCTTATGTAGTTTGATACACACATTCAATTCTGATCTAGTAAATCATCAAAAACATAACATAACCTAACTTATGTTCGATATTCAGTTGTTGTTTTATACAATGCATAACAAATATCTCCACTTGACTCTACATTTTTGATCTATCCTTTGCAGCTTTGATAACTTACACCTATTTATTTCTACTTCGCAATCAATCTCGACTCATATATGTTACCAGAGAGGTCAAATTTTTCAATCTTAGATGGATTGAATGTTACAAGTAATTCATATTTGTTTCCATCATCATACAAACGGGCGACTTCATCTCATACCAGGTCTACCACATTTTTCTTCAATATCTTCTGACACTTCATCCTGTGACGGCCTGCACCATTGATCTGCCTTTTTTCTTTCCAATATTGTTTTTCAAACTCTCCACGATGACAGAGTTTCAAATGTCTCCATACGTTACTCGTGGATTTATGTTCATTCAATTTTATTTCTTTCTGGCAAAGTTAACAGACCCCCATCACCCCATTTCTTTCGAACAATCGAGGACTCAAGTTATAACCCATCCTTCCACAACAGAATCCCAATATTGTCTTAGTTTATTCTCATCGGACTCTGATTTATTTCTCACCATTCTGTCACACATATACATCATTTACCCTGAGATAGCTTTATGGGTACCGTTGCACCCCATGAAATATATTCTCCTACCGACCTAAACAATTTCGATGTTACCTCCGTCTGACACAATGTATGCAATTCATCGCTTAATCTTTGAGTTTTTAGGATAAAATAAACAATTTAATTTTGGATTTTCATAGTTTATTGTTTTTCTATCAGTAATAATTACAGATCTTGCTGGGTGCATCAATGTTTATGCATTTTTGTGTCAACATGGTGCAAACATACAACCGTACCTATCATCACTTTATTGCAGTCTCCTCTCAAATTCCTTCATATAGTCCACCATATCTTTCATACGAATACGGAAACCTGCTCCAACCCTGTATCTCCATAAATGTAGATCCCCGCATTTCCATAAATGTTCTTCTTCTTCTTCTATGCGAACTTTTATTTTTCGATTCTTATCCAATTCAATGTACCTCCAATCATTATCCGAAAGAAACTCCATCATACGCTCTAGATTTTCATCAGTCCCTAGATAGAATTTATTTTCCACTAACCCAACTTTCTTACATGTGTGGAAGTTTTCTGCTTGGGACAAATCAATTTCAAGATATACCTTCTTGTTTTCTTTGAACTCTGTTACGTACGACTGAAATGATTCGAAATCAGTCACCCAAATACTGTTTACTTCATTGTCCTTCCATATATGCATAATAGTTTCCGCTCTTGTGATTCTTGTTCTCCGCATTTGTAGATAATTGATATCTCCATAACTTGTCAATATATCCTCGAACCAAGCTAAATCATCTTCAGAGATTTTTTCATCCATCACTCGTAAACAAATTTTTGAGATGTGAACATCCATTTTATTTATTCTGAGACGATACGCACGTCTCCGCTTGTTCTTCACGTATCACTGACTCCATTCTCGGCGTGCAGATACCTTTTATATCTTGATTACATGTTACATCATGCAAAACATTAGGCCCATCATCGCTCACCGTGGTCAACATGAATATATGTATGTACGTGTATAGAGCTGTATACGTACGTGCATGTGTATATTTGTTCTATGGGTGAGGTTAGGTTGGGTAGGTATTGATGCATCCATCAGTGTATGGTAACCCTTTTGTAAAATGTGTGTAAATGCCAACATTATACCGACATCGATCGTGAATACGCCTACATTATACCAGCATATGCCGGCATATGCCGACATATGCCGGGATATGGCGGGATCAAACCGTGAATACAGCTGCATTATACCGGCATATGCCGGCATATGGCGGTAACAAACCGTGATAAAATGCACGAAAACTCGATCGATACCATATAATTCCTGGTAAAAAAAGGTTAGGATAGGTTAAGATGATTCATTCTTTTCATCTAACATGACGTGAAGCTGGTCCACATTAAATATCTTGTAACAATAACAAGGGATTTTGTTCTAATGGAAAAAACGTATATCAGAGGCAAAGTGCCTCAGATGTTAACCGATCCTGTATATGCATTCAAAATGTGTTTGTGTGTGTGTGTGTGCGTCTACATTGTATCGGTAACTATCGTGTGTGCGACGTCATTATACCGTGCCCTGTCCTGCATATGCGTACATAGCGTGTATGTGTGTACTTGGTGTGTGACATTAGAAGGAGAAGTATGTAAAATAAAGACGTGTGGAATGGATTTGATATGTACATCGCACAAAATAATGACCTAATATCATACATATCCATCAAACTTGAATGAAAATATATAATTATTGGTTAAGTTGGTTAGAATGACTAGATCTTTGAACATAACATCGCGTATAACTGATCCACAACACAAATGTAACAAATTGAAGTGCATTAGTTTTCTTGGATCCTACCTGCTGAGTCTCATCCAAACATGTAACAGAGATATCGATAAATTCTGGAATCTAAACATCTGGAAAAGGATATTTGCTGGATCAAATTGGAGAAAATGTATTCAACTGCTTCTGATATGATGAATATTCAGCCCTAGTGGATAGATTCATACATATCAATATCATACATAACCATCAAACTTGATTATAATACATAACTATTGGATTGAATAGGTTAAGATGCCTAGGCAATAATGTATTTGGCACTGTATAGTAACTCATTTTGCATTCGTCGATATTTGATCTATGTTGTCGTACATTTATATATATTTCGCTAATTATGTACCTTAGACATGATTCATATCCTAGATCTTGTGGACTGCGGACCTTACAACGCAGATCTGTATGAAAAATTGTTAGAGTGAATTTATTCAATATTTGATATAATAGACGAAAATGGTAGGAGCAGCGCATCCATCATTACAAAAAAAAACATATTCTAACAGTAAGCCCGTACATAAATCTTGCTAACGCGTTAACACTTGTAACACTCACTGACGTATGGGGTAAGCTTACATAAACGTTTTGAACTCGAAAGTCCACAAACGAGCGATGACCTAACATTACTCGAAACTGGTCCATATTACTGGACTTGTAACAAGCGAAGTGAAAAAAATATATATATGTAGGCGGCACACCATCTGCTAAAGATTCGTAAAACTACAGAGTCAAGTGGATTGATTTGATAAGGATGAAGGTTAAATCAATGACTAAAATACCTAACATAAGTATGAAACGGGGAAAAACAGGTTAAGATAGGTTAGGATGGGTTAGGTTTAGTACCCCACTACAATACAGACCTAAAGTGAAAAATGATACAGTGGATCTGGTGAATGCTCGAATAAGACGTGTAATCTTAATTAGAACGCAGACTCATAACAAAGCCTGAATTGATCAATAACTTCTAAGTGTCTAAACTGCAAACGTCTTACAAATATTTATATAAGAACGACATGCAGGAATAATCATCAAGTAAATACCTGCGATTGGATAACGTAATTGAGATGTACATTCAATTATTGAGGAATTTCAACACTAACACTCAACACAAATCCGGTAGATTAGTTCCCCAAGACAACATGGAACCGGACTAAAATGCAGGGTCGAGAGGTAAAACCAACCAATTTTTGAAGAATTACATCCAATTAAGCGAATTTTATACCCAACATTCCATGAAATTAGGCGAAAAAATGTTAAACAAGAACTAAAAAATAGCTAAATAAGATTCTCTACTCTACCCTAAGCAACAGTGATTAACTATTATATACGGTGTATCCTACCACACCCAGATGATGAATCCTAGTCCGATATCCTACGTGATCTGGTTCATGAATATGAATATGTACTAACATAACAGACTTACTAAAAATATCTGACATTTAACACAGAGTTCATGGGAATAATGTTATTTTTACTACGATACCATTCAAGTCTATAATAAATTCCTACACCTAACTGATGCTATGCCTCTAGCAGTAATAAATCAATGCCCAGTGTGTCATAAAAATGAACTACATAATGCTTAACAAGGTCACTTCTCAGCAATCTACCACTGATATATAACAAATTTAGAGGTAACACACGGTCATGATACGATGCCATTGACGTACCATGCATCTGTTAACCCATCGTCTCTGAACAGCCTCTAACAAAGACACATCCTGAATGTAACCAAGTATCTAGCCACATGTACAGTGGTCAAGAATGAGTCTCAGAGAGTGTGTGGCCATAAAAAGCTAGGCTTCTGTTCACTAACAATCTAAGTACACCACAACAACGATGAGTAGCTTGTCGCATAACCTCACTAACAAACCCATGGAACTTAAGATCGACGTCTACGAGAACGTACATAATTCACGTTGAACATGGATGAACTCCAAAATGATAACCAAAGAGTGTAAGCCACCTCTACACTAGGACCCATCCATCCAGTAAATCGTCTTTGAAACGCAAAACAACATATTTGCTGGGGATCAATGACGAAAATTCCACAAAGATGCAGCACGGACTTACACCTCTTAAACATACATTCGTATTATTATCGTGGAAAAAAATAAAATACAACAACAACATATATGAAATAGCTAAATAAGATGCTCTACTCTGCTATAATTCACATTAAAAAGTGTAATACATTATGGTATTCATCTTAATAAATCGGTTACTTTTACAAACAAGCATAAACAGAACGAGCTTTTGTCTTGAACTCTCTAACTCCTCCTAAATACTGAAGAATGGTCGTACAATAAATATACAATACCCTAACAGCAGGAACAAGTTTGTAACAAATCGTCTGTTCTATATCTATAATAACCACGTCAAATATTGTATCAGGATGAAAGAAGACATATAAAACACCAAAAACAAACAACACATAACTAATTAGACCTGAAATAATGTTCTATATTGCAGATACACACATAATATATCCTAAATTGTATAAATAACCACCAGATTGCATTGAAGATGGAAATTCAAAAGAAAACCTACAAAACTGAAAGACCTATACTAAAACTCACGAGATATAACAGAGTAAGAAGATTAATTCTCTACCATACCCAAAACATACATTAAAAACATGATGAATGAGAATGAACTAGCATTTATACAAACAAACAAGAAATGTGAATGAGATACCAAGACATACGAGTGACACAACTGAAACCTATAGTAAATACGGTAACGTACATACAAAAATCTAATTAAATTACCCTCAACTGAGTCCAAAACAGGGTTAAATTAACATCTCTTTAACTAAAGTAACCACGGCTAAATCGTTTCAGAATGTCATATATACATATAAAAATACCAAAATGATGCAATAACGTACCAATTATGCCTGAAATAATGTGGAAGATGCAAACCTGAAAT
>SDVV010027671.1:0-12069 GCA_016164225.1 Gammarus roeselii | reverse complement strand
CTTGACTACAGCACCTGACACCTGACGAGTTTTGTGTACGAAACACCACTTGACTACAGCACCTGACACCTGACGAGTTTTGTGTACGAAACACCACTTGACTACTGCACTTGACACCTGACGAGTTTTGTGTACGAAACACGACTTAATTACTGCACTCAACACCTGACGAGTTTTGTGTACGAAACACCACTTGACTACTGCACTTGACACCTGACGAGTTTTGTGTACGAAACACCAGTTGACTACTGCACTCAACACCTGACGAGTTTTGTGTACGAAACACCACTTGACTACTGCACTTATCACCTGACGAGTTTTGTGTACGAAACACCACTTGACTACTGCACTCAACACCTGACGAGTTTTGTGTACGAAACTCCACTTGACTACTGCACTCAACACCTGACGAGTTTTGCGTACGAAACACCACTTGACTACTGCACTTAACACCTGTCGAGTTTTGTGTACGAAACACCACTTCTGTCCAAACAAGATCTCATCGACAGGATTATTGACGACTTTAAAAGGATTACTGAATCTACTGATGGCATCGAACGAGTTCGGCAGTAGTTCGGCAATCGTTGTATTTAATTAAGGTCCCGGCCCTCGGTGGCTATTGTATAGGTCACTCACCCCACAGACAATCAAGATTTGTTCATAACCATTCAGAAGAAATAAATAAAAGAAATTGGCATTAATAGCAGTAGAGAATTTCAATTTGTCACATACGGTATATTATTGTGTCGCTTATAGCAGCTTATTACTCCTATAATGCGAGTCTAGACTGTGGCGCAGCGTTGCTCGGCTTGCACCAGCTCTTGTGGTGATGAGTGAATATCCATTCTCGCCGCTCCATCTGTTGCCAAAATTAAATTTCTGCTATATTTATATATTATGTATTAGAAATGATGAGTTATTGAATAGTGTTACGCATAACTTAACTTTAGCGTACGTTTTCATAAGTTCAATAATTAAAAAAAAGTGCCAGGAATGCCTGCCTTTGGCTGGTGAACCAATCAATGTCGCTCGTGTTGTGGAAATCCATTTTCCATATTTATTACCGTTATCAATGCTCGTCATATAATTAGAAACAAAAATGAAATCCATACCCTCCTAAGTCGACCGGAATGTGGAAAGTTTTTTTTTTCACTCTGCGTGCAGTGCACTGCCTTCTTTGCTTCTTATAAATAGTCGTACACTCTCATTGTTATCAACCAATAGTGTTATGACGAAGCCTCCCAGTGACAGCCTAGGGAGCAGCCGGAGCCTGTTTGGCGACATAAGCTCCATGTCACGCATATGTCTGAGTCAGTCTCCCGTGACATGGAGCATATGTCTGAATCGCAGTCTGACGACAATTCTGAATTTGACATCTCCCTTCTAGACACCCAGTCGCTGACCCTGGGGGAGAATACCAGGGAAAAGTAGGTAAGGCTGTTAATACTTGTAGATCTGCTGGGAAATTTTATGTATGTCTGTATTCGACCTAATACTTTCCCAGGCCGCTGTCAGCGCGTCTAAATCTTTTATGATAATCTTCACTGAATATCTACTCATGTTTAAATTGTACTGCCTAGGCTGTTGCTCATTTAAAACATAAAATTTGTTGTTTCGATTCGTTTCAAAATAAATTAAAAAGTGCATGATGTATAGAAAAATTAAATGTATACAACCTAGCAATAAACATGATGACGCACATGCACGTTCTAATCGTTATTTACACGAGCAGAAGAATGAAATGACTAGGTTAGAAATACTTCTTGACAACGGAGAATCAACCAGCATTCCAATACAAAGGAACTGGAAATTGAAAACGTGTTCTGACTTTTAAGATTTCCTATGTTCCCTCTCCAATCTTGTTACTCGTGCATACACTAAATTCTAAGGAGTAACTGCCAACAAACCGCCACCAAAGCAATTGCTGATCTTTACCAAGAGTCCCTACCGTTTTAATTCCACCTCTTTGGGACCCCGTTGTTGATAAGCACTGAAGAATGTATCGAAAACTGATTATATATCAACATATATTGCAATGCAAAAGGTTTTGTTGAAGTTGAAATATTATTGGTTTGGTGTGTTATTTAACATAGAGTTTGATTTTGTCCAGAAGACACAAATTTAGAAGACCAGTTGCGCGGATGGTTGTACATATCAAGTGAAGGATTTTCAAGTATTATTAATCAGTACTTGAGCATTCCTTTTGTATACTCCTGCATAAACAGGTGACTTCCATTGTGTATCGACTTGAGGAAGCGGAACAGTCAGTACTACCAGGATACAAAATTGTTATCGCTTCTTTTTAAATAGTCATTTGCTTGAATTATGCCCAATGTAGAGTAAAACTCTTTTTTATTTCGCAAACACAATTGCAGAAAATTGAAGGTTATCAGCGTATTTAAATTTAAAAACAATTGTTCAATGGCATATATATTATTTTTTATTATTCCTTGCCCGTGTTTCATCACACGCTATCAATATCGATGAAGTAATGAGTGCAATGAATTGATGGATCTTTGTTGTGAGGGTCATTGCCCACTTACGTAAAAAGCAGCTACCGATCGTATAATCAGATCAGAACTTTCTTCAATAAATGTTACAGAATTTTGTTTGAATAGCACAAACCCCTTCCTGTTATGCATTAAAATCTAGAGTTACAAAATGTACGCCAATACCAAGCAGGTTGCTCTGACCTCAGTCCGTTGTTCAGGTACCGCTTCACTTCCCATCGACGCAGGACAATGACTTACGGTCATATCGTGTGGTGGGCGGTGGGAAAGTGCGCAGTAATGTTTCCATTCTCGGGGTATAGCTTAAAGATATGTTTAACGTTATAGAAAATATAAAATAATAATTTCTCCTTAGGTGAAGAAGTTTAAAGAAATATCAGCATTTTTCCGAGTGAAAAAAAAATAGCAAATTACTGAATGGTTAAACATTTGGAATTTCGTCAAATATTATTTATTGCATGCACATCAGACGAATGATGAATGCCAATAAAGGAATAGGGTGCGGTGAATGACAGCAATGGCTCTAGAGTTATAATCTCGAAATTAGTTATCAACGACGATGTCGATGAAAATTAAATGATAACGTTCAATATTTAAAAAAACTGTATGGTAACTAGTCAGCAAAGGACCAGTAAGGCTGGAAGAATATGTATTTCAAAAATAACCGGAAAGTTGCGCCGTGTGTCATGGTTGTGTGCAATTAATTACTTCTTTACCTATATGCGACAGATTAGGAGGTTGATGACAGCCCGCACTTTGGTGACCTAGCTATCAGGTATATGAATATTTTGAAGATATCGTTGAAATCACTAAATAATTAGTAGTATCTACTGGGCTAAAACTGAAGTGAAGGATTATAAAAGGGTTTAATTAGCGGTGGGTAAGGGGTTGACCGGGTCAGGCGGGCAGGGCCGGATGTGGGCTGAGTCACTGATAAGACAACAGGGCGACGCGAAAGGGTGGAAGGAGGTGAACGGGCGGGGGGCTTTTGGCTCATGCTTTCGGATATATATTGGGAAGGTTTCATATGTGGAACATTTGAATTTATATAAATTATTATTGTATATTGTATTTATATCGTTTTTTCTTCTTTATATGGCTGTATTAGGACAAACTTGTTCAATATCTGTTGCTTATTATAAATATTTATTAGTCTCTGACACATTTCTGGAGGGGTGGGGTGCGATAGGGGACTCACGAGGCAAAAAGTTGGATGTGCTTTGGAAAATTAGATTCGATTGCTGCTACCTGTTATTTTAATTGTTAACATCATTTCCGTGGCATGATTGCTATGTTTGAGTGTTTATAGCATTATATATTTATGTCTGGTTTAATGATTCTATTTATTTTTTCTGTGTATATATGTTTGTATTCCTATCTAGTTGGGGTATAACTGACTCATTCGGTGGTTGGTTGGTGGGTTCTCAGCGATTGGATGCTTGTTTAAAGCCTGTTAGTTGGACTTGGGGCATTGTTATGTGATTTCCATCTATATATTTCATATGTATATAATGTCTTTAGGAATTTTATGGTACAATAATTTGGTAGTTGGCGGGTTGATGTATATATTTTTTTGGATGCGGTAGCTTCGTTACGAGAATCTCTCTACCCCATAACGCATTATCCAGTATTGAACCAGATATATCGGTGTTACCATGTATCCGCATGTTGCAAATGGTCCGTTATCAAGCGTATTTAGACTGTTCGGGTAGTCTAATCTCGTTTTTTTTTTGTACAGCGAGTATCGGTTGGATGCCCTACAGCGATAGTAGCTGAGCGATATAAAAAAAAAATTTACGGGGCAAAACATTAGGCCTAACGTTGCTCACCTAAGTCATGTTACATGAGTTAGAAAAATGTACAACAAATAAATTAAATTTTAAAATGTCATTAATATTTCAAAATTTTGAAAGATATTAAAGCCAAGATGAGGTCTGAGCCAAGTCGGTCTATTGAAGTGATTACTTGGCTACTTAAGTAAGGTGTTATCCGTCGAAACTTTGAAATTTTATTGAAAATTCTGAATTTTAAATTATTTGTTATACATTTTTTTAACTCATGTAACACCTATATATGCATGAACATACACATTCGCATACGTACACATCCCTATACACATGCATATACATGCACAGTGGATGACTTAGGTGAGGAACGTTAGGCCTAATGTTTTGCCCAAAATAACATGAAATCGCATTATAATAGCTAGATGCATACCGAAACTGGAGTCAGCGTTACGTTGAAATCAAGCGGAGACGCACGTTTCGTCTAAGAATAAACAAAATGGTTATTCACTTCTCAAAAATTTGTTTACAAGTGTTGGATAAAAGAATCTCCATAGATGATATGACTTGGGTCGAACATAGTATTGACTCATGATGAAAAAAACATTCAATCTATATATGGGTAGAACAAGAATTATAAGAGAGGGGAAAATTATTTATATATGCATGATGAATGAAATAAGAAGGATTTTTGTAACAGATGACGATCGATTTCAGTCGTATGTAACAGAGTTCAAAGAAAATAGGGATGTAAATCTCGAAATTGATATGATCCAAGCAGAGAACCTTCACAAGTGTAATAAAGCTGGGGTGAAGAAAAATGAATTCTACCTAAGAACAAAATAAAATCTGGATTGTATGCAACAACTTCGTGCGAATAGAGACCAGTATTATTTTGAATTGGAGAAGTTCCTAATAATTAAGGCTTATGAAGAAGAAGCATTATTCGTATCGAAGATATGAAGGAGTATATGAAGGACTTTGAGAGCAAACTGAAGCATAATGATGATGGGTATGGTTGGATGTACGAACCATGCTGTTTCAAATCAAAGCAACGAGGTAGAAAACATTCATGCATCTGGCAAGATCTGTAAATAATACTAATATAACAGTATAAACCATGTAAATCATTAATCAAATGTTTCTATAATCTTAAACTCAAAAGTTAAACAATGAATTGTAAACATCGTGTCAGTTGGAGGTAACATCGAACTGTCAAAATCGGTAGAGGAATATGTTTCAAGGCGTGAAACGATGCCCATAAACATAGTTCGAGATGAATGATCTAGATGTGATACAGATTGGTAGGATATAAATCCGAGTCCGATCAGATCTTGCTCAGTCAAGTTTGTGATTCTGTTGTGGAAGGATGAGGTATAAATTGAGACACCGTTCGTTCGAAAGTGATGTGGTAACGGGGGTCTGTAATCTGTGCAAAAAAGAAATAAAATTTAATGAACACAAATCCACGAGTAATGTGTGGTGACATTTGAAACGAAGTCATCGTCATGGATATGAAAATTGTAGGAAAGAAAAGGTAAATCAGAGGTGCAGGTCGGCAATGGATGTAAGACCAGGAAATATGGAAGTAAAATAAGAGAACATAGAGTGAGACCATGTGTCTGTTCGTATGAAACTGGGTAGAAATATGATCTACTTGTAACATTCAATCCATCTAAGTTCGAAATAGGGGCTCTCTGCTAACCAATATGGGTCGAGAGTGACAACAAAATAAATAACATATATGTTAGAGTGATATTTAGAGTCGTGTGGAGGGCTTCAATTGTATAAATTATTGACTGAATATCATACATAAGGCTAGGTTAGCTTAGATTTTTGAATAACCTGTACAGGTGATACAAAATTTTGTCAACAAAATGGAGAATCATATGAAAATAGCTATAACAATCGAACAAACTATGTTATTTAATTATGAAATTTGATTAACTTTGCTTTATCAATATTGGAAATGTGTATCAACACTGCATCAATCATAAAACACTGAAAAAATCATATGTCAGCATGAAAAGTCCGTCGATAATATATAATTCTTGGTTACAATAGGTTTGGTTTGGTTAGGATGATTAGTTCTTATAACTTGACATGACGTGAAGCTGATCCACATTAATTATCTTGTAACAAAAGCAATGCCCCTAATTCTAATGGAAATTACAGATAATAGATAACTTGCTGCTTTTTCCAGCTATAAAATCTTGCTCAACAATATTTTGATCAAAATTTTTGAGAAAATTGCAAAATGTCCCTTCTCATAGATACGATGGCATATAAAGTTTTCCATAATCGGCGAGTATTCATTGCTTAAATGTTCTTCAAAACTAGCACTCATCAAAATACACACTATCCCGTATTTATTTTGTTGTGAAGAAATGGCATGAACACGAGTTCGCCATCCATGACGGGATATTTTGGTAAAGTTACTGCATCAGTAATAAGGAACTCCTCCGGACGAGAGTTTTGGTATTATTTCAAGCTATTTGTTCGTAGCAACAGCAAAATAATAGACAACTCTACCTGTAGATGCTCTTTTGAATGTAAAAAAAATGTTTTTTATCTACTACTGCAACAACGACAGCATATTGAAACAACTGCGAATGTTGTAATAGTACACATATGATGTATCATTATCAAACTGATTGCTATACATTCTTTTACACAAAATAAGAAATATGTACACAAAAAAAACATTTATCTTATACTGATCACGTGACGCGAATGTGAGTGTCATGAGAACCGTTCCGACGCGGACACATCAAATGTTAAGCAACAAGGAACAAATGTACAACATTCTCAAAGTTAGTAAAAAATTGGATTAGCTCATCTCGGCACATCGACATGACTGCTAAGATTTTTTACTGCCTTTTGGTCAGAAATATTTCCAGTCCGTGTTGAAAATAAGCTAGTGAAATAATGGTAAGCTATCCACAATAATCTACCGTACATATAACCCGCCCGATAAATGAGCGTACGTCTCACATGGAAGAATACAGCTATTACATTATTTTAGTTCACGTTTTGCGCTAGCTATACAAGAACTATTTCTTTTTTTTCAAGTGTTTTTCTTTGTCTACAGGTAGATCATGGCCAGCAAATCGTCAAACTGTTTGTCCGTGATTTCGAATAAAATTCAAGAAAAAAATTTCATGGATCAATATATTATTTAATAATTGCATGCCATTTGATTGAATAGTATAAATATCCTCACCGTATACAAGAAGAAATAATGTGAATAAAGTATGAACTTACTCATTCAATCAGTGTGAAACAGTTTATTGAAAGATTGTTCGGTTTGTTTGTTATGATTTAATTATAAAATTATGTTACTTGCAGGTACAGAATTGGAGGCTCAATCAAAGCAAATAGAGTTTCTGGGATAACCCAGTCCTTACGTAGTAACCTATCGACCTTAACTAACCAAAAAAGACCCGAATGAAAGATATCCTGATCTATCCAGCGTAGACACCGACTTCAATAACCCTGAGACGAGTCTATTCCTTCCACTAATTGGCAGGAGTCTACTCTAACAATGACAGTTAGGAGACTATTACTAGCAATGACAAATTAAACTTCAATATAACTCAAAGTTGATGCGCTGGTGTTTCTTCACTTCGAACAAGTCACAAATGTGGACATTGTTGAAAGAGAACCCGAAATAATAAAATAAATAAATACAAAGAATGAAAAGACTGGTGCTATTGTTTGGTTTTACAAAGTATGAAGTAAAACTACAATACACATTAAATATATGGTTCCATATAATCGAGTAACAAATGAGTTGTACATCAAATACCTTG
This sequence comes from Gammarus roeselii, assembly GCA_016164225.1. Taxonomy (NCBI): domain Eukaryota; kingdom Metazoa; phylum Arthropoda; class Malacostraca; order Amphipoda; family Gammaridae; genus Gammarus; species Gammarus roeselii. The sequence goes on along the minus strand of SDVV010027671.1, from coordinate 3,963 downwards.
CAAAACCTGTAAAAAAATCTCGGGAACAAGAATTTCTGGACATGTTTGGTGAGCAAAAATATTTCATTCATGACCTAATGAGTGAAAGAGAAACATTGTGACGGTAAACATCCCACCCTGTAGATGGTCTTCGAAGTGGAAAGAAAATATTTTTGATCTACAACTGCAACATCAACAACATATTAAAACAACTGCGAATGTTGTTCCAAGAAATATTGAGGAACATAACATAAATACCATCTTTTTATATCGCATCTGAAAGAATCTTCCATTAAACACGGTCATTGATGGGAAATAACCGTCTTCAAGTTGATGACGGATAGCTGGTCAGAAGTCACGTTTCAAATGGTATTACTAAACCCGTCATTTATAAAACTCAAATGAAGTTGTCATCAAACCTGGACTGGCACATTAACACGATAAATCATGTGCCTTCGTATTTGAAATGTTCGACATCAGCAACCGCAATAAATCGCTCGTATCATTGGAAAGTTTGAGGAGTGAAGTGTCCCTTTTCTCCACCACACGAGGACGTCCAATACCGGAAGAAATATTTTCAGATGTCCAATATTTCATCGAAATGTTGGTATTGCTCAAAAAATATTTAACTCATACGATTATTTTCTCGCGAAGTTTGATGTTTGATGGGATAACAAAACAATTGTGTGAAATTTGTGATTAGGTTTAAAAACAATCGCCTTCGGTGAGGTCTTTGAAAGGAAAATATCACATGTGCCATGTTTAGAAAAATAGTTATTTGTTTCAATCTGTTTAATGCAGAACCAAAGTCTACCACATATGCATGCTTGGAAAAAGGAACACTCAATTTTTTCTTAGATTTACTATTGAGATAAGTTTTTGAAACATATTCAGCAACATATATCATTATATACTTGCCTAGTGTCCATTTCAAATTTCATCGTTATTTGCAATCTACTAACGGGTACCAGTTATCCTCATCAATCGAATTGTCAAGCTGAAATTTTGATTACGATCATCTTATCGGCCCAAATTCATCACTTATTCTGCAAAATCCATGTGAAAAAACATCTTCTATTAGTTTAAACAGAAATTAACTTGAGCTTTATGGGTCCCCAATACTTCAGATTTTGGTTCAGAATGTTGCATTACAAACTCTTCCACATCATCAAAATACAACTGTTTCCCATGAAGAACAACGGATACTATTGTTTAGTTCGGTACGCTCTCCTTAGCGTCTTAGTTCCTTGAAGACAGCCTAACTCGAGTACCTTGATTTCACCGATGATAGACCAAGATACCTCAGCGGAGAGACTAAGATCCCTCATCGGAAAGGCAAAGGCTCGCCGTGCAGTACAAATCTAAAAAAATTACACGTTCCATTCCAGGATTTTGACTCCTTGAATGAAACTGCGAGAACAGAATGTTTGACTCTTTTCACCGTCTTGGACCAGCACCAAATCTATTTTCGAGGTGAAATTCGACGTCACGTGACGTCAACTAGAATCGGGAGTTTGCTGCAGGCATTTCGAATGACGTGCTGACCGATCACGTCGACGTGGGATCCTGAACCCTCTGTTTATTCCCTCTAAGAGGCCACCGAGCGCACATTCTTTTGCGACCAATTGGGGTTGCTTACATCAATATATCAAAATTCTCGAACATGAGCTATGTCAGTACATTTTTGTCTTGTAAACATAGCGATTAAGATTCCGACAGCACTCATTACCATAAATTAGGGATGAACAAAGACGCATAACATTTTCTTTATTATTTTATAAACGTCAGCTTAATTGATCAACAAAACAGTCATTTCATGAGAAGAAATGATTGATTTTGATTTCATTTTGTACACTAAGTCTGCGTAGATATATAATGGTTCGATTTTGATTAAACGTGTTTGCAGGTGACCATCACAGTTTAATTTTGTCGATTATACGTCTAATCTTCATAGTAAATATACTTGATTTGTACTTTTGAAGTATTCTAGTAATACTTCAACAGTACAACGAGTAATTTCTCAAATGTTAAATCACATTAGAAATATTAATTGCCCATGAAGACCAAACTCGATAAACAACCAATCTCATCTAATCCGAAACTTCCGGGGGACCCAATTCCTGGTGCTGCATTTCCACTGCTATTCCGTTTTATTCATGCATGAGATTCTGATCTTGCCATTAGTGTGAGGTTGATGGATCTGTCCGAGCACTGTAACTCAGGCATGGAACAAGGTATCCTCAATACCGATGCCACATTGACTGGTTCAGTTCACTGATCCAGCTTCGATAACGGAGGAACTGGACACAAGACAACACGAATATTGAGAGCTACGGTTCTGAATGCAGCCAATTGCTGATGGACGGAAAAGTAGATCAGATATCTCCAATGCGAAGAAAGAGCTCGATAAGTGATTTACATGGTTCTGATAGACGAGGAAGCGGACATGAAGCGTGAACAGACGTACGACATGAACCGCTGGAGTACAACATTTCACCCTCCTGAATATTTCATTATCGGGCCAAACTAAAGGCCAAACATTCATCGTCAGTCATAGTATCTGAGCGAGCAAAGCAATGAGAATAATATAATTAATGTATTTTTCCAGATTCTTGAATTTTTAATGCTTTCACATGATTTTAAGGAGAGGAAAATGTAAGTATCGTTTGACATATCCATTCAAAACCCTATGAAATACTTTATTACCACATCTGTTTACAAGTTTTATATTACAAATGAACAATAATCGAGACGAATATAAACCTACTTCCATTTTTAATAAGATTGTGAACAAAGTTCGTGCACAGTAACGGAATGTATTTCCGGGAAAGCAACGTTCTCTGAGAGCCATCTAACATACGCCCAACCTTTCCTAGCAATGATCTTACTCGATGTAGAATATCTCAAATAGTACATCGAAAACCACTATTCTGTTCAATGAAACCGAAGCATAGATAAAATGATACATAAGGAGTATGATATTAAACAGTAGAAGCTAACTGTATTAATTTTGCCAGACAAAATGTTGCTTGAGTTCGGATTGATTGAAGATGTTCAGTTGAATATTGGTTTAGATTTGGAATGAATTTACACATATTTTCACCCTTATAGATAATGGAGAATTGAGATTTACCTTCATTAAACCTTGTTATGTTTTATGTCTCTCGATTTCCTGTTCTATTCAAACGGTCATCAGACTATTGCAGTAAATGTTCTATGTTCTATATTGCAGTAAATGTTCTCATGGTCGAGATGAATAGTTTTATACACATGGACTGGTATTTGGATGCTACAAAGAGTCCCAAGATTATGAATATGAATTGATTTGAAACGATTACTAGTGTGTCTTGTAAACGGGAAGTTAATTATAGCTCTGCATTCATTTTTCTATGATTGCATTATGTCTTTTAAATTGTTTTGGCTTGAAACCAAGCTTCAATTCCATCGTAAATATGGGGTTGAAAAAAAGATAAGTAAGCAATTTTTAAAACTTAAGGGGGAATAAATCATCGAAATTTAATTCTGAATCCCAATTATTTTCTCCGTTTAGTTGAAATGTAATCTACATGATATTTGAACGTAAGCAGACGGTCGAGATGCAGGCCAAGAATCGTATAGTAATCTACTTCACTGAGATTACCGCTTCCCATTTTGGACGAAGGAACAATAATGTTAAGTTTGCATAACATTTTTATCAATTTGATTTTATCAACATTCGTGCTAACTGTATTGGTGTCGAGCACACTTTTTACGGATATTAATCCATTGTTTATTCGTACCGCGAGTTAGACATCCGTTTCGTAAGGTAGTCTAAATAATATTTTCACTATTCGTTTCATTTAACACTAAAGTATCATAATACGAAAATCATATCCGTGTCAATTGGACTAAGCTGGTACAGATTTGATGTCATCTTATTCATAACACATTATTGTGTTAACGACGAAGTATTATATTTATATTTCTCCACTCTCTCTCTCTCTC